>WYDF02316380.1:0-14680 GCA_009867245.2 Adranes taylori
GTTTCAGCTGAGATGATCAAATCACAACTATAATATTTTTTACACTTCAAGTTATAAATATACGATACAAGCAATAATGGATCACTGAACAATATAAGAATTTTACAAATTTTTAATGCAGAATATATTCGTTAATGTTCTTATCATCTGGTATATATATATATATATATATATATATATATATTGTATTATTTTTTAATTCGAACCTTACATTATCAAGCTTGAGCTGCTACTTTAAACAATTGAAAACATTAGTTCCATTCGGTACATACTTCTGACGATGAATCGGTTGAATGTCTGGATATTTTTTCGCTCATCGTTTGACAGAGTTATTAACGTTTCGCCGCTGACATCGAGTAAAAACCAATTTATTCACATTTCTTCCAATGATTTATTCTGCTTATATCGTCTCAATCGTTTCGTCAATTCATCTCAACTTGCTTGAGGCACATTGTTTGCTCAATATCAATAGGGGCAAACATTTTACGCGTACTATCATTTAAATATTTTTTTTGTTTTCCGTAGGAAGTGGAGAACCTTCAAAAGGCGAAGGATGCCCGATGCATCCAACTGTGTGGGATTTTTACACACTAAACTCCACTCCCTGTTGGGATGTTATACATTAGGAGATTGGTGAATTTATTATTGAGGCTTTAGGATTTGTCATCCTCTTCAGTCTGGAACTGGTGTTGAGTTGGTGAATTATAGAGTGAATTATAGAGTTGGTCATCATTAAATTGCACCCGTTTGGCAATAGCAGTTGCTTTCTGTACATGCGTAGAACACGTCTGTTTATATAAGCTATTCGTAGAATGGTTAAGCGAACTATCAAAGGATTGTAAATGTTGAGTCGCTTTGGACGAATACATGATTCTTTCGAGCGCGAAGATTTCGAGAGTTTCCATTCGCATTGTCATTAATATCACTTAATTTTTTCCACAATAGTTTTGTCTTCGATTAGATCTTTCACAGATTCTTACCTCCAGATTCTTATCAATACTCTTGGTGATCTAACGGTCACGAGTGTTTCGATGTATTTTCAACTTCATCGGTCAAGTTTTCCGGTGTATTATCAATTTTAACATCAATGTAATCAAAACCGTCATTACCTTTTCCTCCCTTATTTCCATTCACGTTTTTATTTCCATGCAAATATCACATCAATCTCTCTGCTAGTTTTTGTTTTTTTCCGGGTCACTCGACCAATGGGTTTATTATCTGCAATTTCATCAGATTCAGAGTCTATATTTTTATCAATTTCTTGCCGAGTCGTTCTCACTTTATTTTCTTGCGGAGCCAATCATTTTCTTCATCTACTTTTATATTATCACTTGTATTTTGTTCTCGAGTCCGTTTCAATAATTTTTTTTTATTTATTTCGTTCAGAAACAATACAACTCTCCGTATTTGTTTCTACGTTTATCTTTTTATTGTGAGATGCGATCAATTATCAAGTATGTTTACGAGCATCGTTAATACTTTTATTTTCAGCTTTTATCTTTATATTATCTTTCTTAACACATTTGACAACATATTATGTTACAGACTTAATTGTTCTAATCAAAATAGTAGCGTATTTTGTTTATAACTATTATACTGCTTTTTATATTTTATTTTCTTTGTATCATAAAATAAATGCTCCTGCATGAGATTCAGGGTTGGGTTACGAATCCGTTTGTTCTTAATTCTTATAATAATGTTGATTAGGTTAAATACCGAAATTGCTTCACTGTAAATTTATCAATTAGCTGAAATTATGAAATAAAACTACCCATGGGGTTTACATTTCTACAGTTACCCTGATCGTTCACAACATCTCTTAACATAAAAGTACAAAGGCTAGATTTTATTTTTAGCAACAGTTGCCGGATTTCCTAGCTTATATAACAGTACTTAATTTCATATAGGATAAACACAGGAAGCAAATAACAAGTTTAAATAGTTTGGTTTATTGTTCTAGTATTTATAATTGCAAATATATGACTTGAAGTGCGATTTTAAATGACTGACAATAATATTGATTCTAAATATAATTCAGAATTGGTAATCGGATTCAGTTTTCTTCTTCCATAAAAAAAATAAACAAATAAAGAGTGACGAACTAAATACGATTGTATGTATTTTATTGAATTATGTTTCTTCAGCTATGAGTACGATTCTGGAATAATACTTCTCTTCTGTACAACGGCGTTGAAGTTGCAATAGTCGACTTTAACCAGATTAAATAAATGAACCTTGGTTGAATAATACGTGGACGAAGGTCTAACCGAGCATTGAATGATATAGAACTTAATCGACGCGCTGTTGAGGGAGGATTTTCGTGAATATGCGCGCTAATGTAGAAATGCATTGAAACGTTATGAGAACAGGCTTTTTGTTGATGGATTATGATGTTGTGGATATTGACTAATAATTTGCTTTGACAGAATGAATTTGACTTCTGCCGAAGTACTTAAACTGGCGTCGGTGATGTCTTTGTACTCTCGAATGGTCGGTGCTCTCTAGGTAACGTCTTCTTCTCGTGTTACTCTCCATATCTTGCATGGATGTCTAGGATAATGTGAAAGTAGTGTGAGAATAAGAGTAGAAGAAATTGAGAATCAGAGAAATTTTAAGTTACATATTTCTTATTTGTAGATTTAATATATTGATTGAATATTTGAAAATTTATTATAGCGCTTTAAGATCATATCAAATGATAGCTGCGATTGTTCTCGCTGACCAAAAGAAATTTATGAGGTCTTATTTCAGAATAAAAGCTTTGTATAGACGCGAATGGGTCCACGCAGCACATCCAAAAAGACAACAATTCAAAAATGGCGTTTTAGGATCACTGGCCAGGATGGCTCCTTTGATGTGAATTTTCTGGGAAAGGAAGCTGCTGCTGATGGATCAGTTGAGCTATGGCGTGTTGCCTACGCCGATGGCTTTAGACGGCGTCTGCCGCAAAAAAGGCGGAATTTGAAAGAAGCCTCTGCTTTAAAATGTTTAGGATGGTTATACTTCCGACCAATCAAAAGTTTCTTCCTGATACGTTAAGAAAATTAAGGTTCAATGTTGCATTATTTTGTTGGCGGTTATCTAGTAAAAATGTAAGTAGTGGTGATTTCTAAATTTTCTAAATGATGATGGGTCACATCAGCGGTGGAAATAGTAGCCTGATATGGTCAAATTCTCAAAGTATCGCTCAGAAAATGCCTCCTACAAAAATACGTCAATCTAATATCCAATCGGAGATCAGCCGAAAGTAGAAAGGCTGAAGCAGTGACGACTTGTTGAAATATGTGGTGGGTGGAAATGTCATTTTAAAACAACTCTCTACCGACAGAAAAAAGCGCTAAAAACCGTTTTTCAGTAAAAACATCGCAATTCTAAAATAAATACGTAAATGGTAAATCTTAAAATATATGACAATGCACCTGCATGTAGATGAAAGCTCGCCGCTGTCGTTTTATGACCGCCGCTGTGTATCAAAGCTTTGACGCGACATGCCGCCTACTTACCCGTTTCCGCGATCCTGCTTGGTGTTTTAGTTGTATAGATGTGTGTACGCTTTTCCATGTTTCGGTACATTTGTCGGAAGCTGTGATCTTCTAACCGACCTTCGGGATTTTATGTTAACTCTGAAATTATATTGGAAAATTTTTATTTTTTTCTTGATATAACTAATTTGCTATGATTAGTTGATTGGTTAGGTTGTATATTATTATATTTAATTGTACATTATATTTCTTTGATGAATTAGATAAGTCAATTTAGATATATTGTTAGAGGATTTCTTATTCAATTTATTGCGATTATTAACTTCTCAATAATTTTTTGATACTACTACTATTTGATAGATCATTCACTGAAGTTTTCTACACCTTTGGCACCTGCAATAATTTTTTAATGCCTCTAACGTTTGTCAATTATTTTTTGTATCCTTTTGAATTTTTGATCTACTTAATAATTTTTTAATTCTATGAATGCTTGTCAGGTCATTTTTAACGTGTGTTACATCGCTTAGATCTGTCGCAGACTCCTTTTGAGGAGTTCTCAATAATTTTCTCACTCGACTAACGTTGATCAAATCATTGTCTGGACCTTTTTGAACATTGGGAGTTTCTAATAACTTTTTTGACACCACTAGCATTTTCTGGGGCTTCCTGATCTTTTAACGTTCTCAAACCTTTTCAATTTCCACAAGCGTTGGATGAACCATTTTCTAGATTTCTCAAATCTTCTGGATCAGCTCAGATCAATAATTCAATAGGATTAAGTTCACAATTATATGGCGGAAGTCTAAGAACAAATTTATCCTATCTTTCAGTCATATCATCAATGGCATACTTACAATAAATTGGTTTGTGTTGATTAACTGTACTTAACTATGATTAGCAAGTAATTCCAATTTTAATAGGTCGTCTTCAAAAGTTATATTTTTATGCTTAACCACTCATGTGTCTCACTTTTTCTTGTAGCCGTAGTCGGAAGTTTTTCTGTTCTTCTTGAGTGGTGCGGTGCGTTGTCCATAACAATCGCAGCATTTTTTTCTAACTTCGGCAATATTTTTTTAAACCAATTTAAAAAAATATGGTTATATTTTGTTTTCAAATGATGCACTTATTATTTTCTCATTAGAGTCTCCTTATTTCTTTCATACGAAGCACCACAAAAGCCATGACTAGAAAATTCTGCGGTCAAATCGGTCCATATAGATGGTTTTGTATGACCTGCATTGATCCATGTTTCGTCTAGATAATAGACGGCCTCTTATTCTGACGGCACTGCTTGATTTGCTTTAAATAGTTTCTTCTCCAAATTATAATATCTTCCCTATCTAGCAACAGACTGTTTCTTCCCCTACGAACATATCTCAAATTTAGTTTTTTCAAAATTTGGTAAAACGTGGTTCGTTTAAAATTCGGGAGATCTTTATCTGAATTTACTATTTCCAAAACTTTATCAACAGTCGGTATTACATTTCGAAAGAAAAATTCATGAAGTTTTCTCCATATGGCATTCCTGTCAAAATTGTAGATTGAATCTATTAATTGTTTACGCGTACTACTTACTTTCGCAGGCGCTAAAGTTTTTGTTTCCTCATATTCTTTGAAAATGTTATATACTGAAGCAGATTAAACGGCGGTAACACTTGCAACTTTAAACACAATTTTACGAATTACATTGTTTGAATTAGAGATTATTTCACTTTTATGCACGTTTAATATCATTTGTTTTTCTTCTGCACTAAAATGTTTCTTTTTTGTCTTTCCTTTGGGGGAGTAATTATACGAAAAGAAGGTCCAGGCATTTCAGACATATTTATATTATTATATAGTTTGAATCTATTAAGCACGAACACTGAATCCAAACTGAAAACAAAACTAACCTACAAGTTTTTTATAGTTATTTAAATACACTATTTACATAGACTTGAAATAATAAGTCCGAACCTAACCTAAGAATATAAGAATATAATGCCATGATTAAACAATGAAATTAGATCGCACGATTTTGTGCGTCATATGCCGCCCAATGTTTACATTTGCTCTATGTTTTATCAGAATGAGCTGTTTCAATTATTTCCCTTGGCAAATGTATCAGCTAGTGGTATGACATTAATTAAAGAAATTGTCTCACGTTGTAATTTCGTTCTAAAGAAAAGCCAAAAAAATTATACAGCATTCAAAAACAAATCATTTGAGAATAATTTGTACTTAGTATAATATTGAATAATGAGTACGAAAACGGAAACTATAAACGGGTTAATTATTACTAAATGAAACAAGTTGTAGTCTTACTCCTTTTTTATTTTAAATATTTTGTAAACAAACATTAATAAACACAATTTTGTACATGCCAGTCGCGTTTACCAATCGCTTCTCGAAGATGGCCATATATATATATATATATATTTCTCTTTGTTTACCTTTGGACACATTATTTGAAGCTTTTACTTTTTCCTCTGATGATGATCACTACGTGATCGAAACCGCCTGCAGGATATTTAAAAATAAAAATGAAATCTTGTTACATTAATTTCATATAATGGATCTTCTTGATTTCAACCACAATATCAATTATAATAAGTTTAATTGCTAAAAGGTCTGCTGAAAATGTTCGACTTATAACTACGAGTGTGTGCTTTTAAAACGATGCTGCATAATATATATAAACAACAATGATTCAAAATGACTTGCTTCAACAATGATTTAAAATCCGATTTGATTCATAAATATCAGCAAAATGGGCCATGTAAAAATCAACAACGCTACATAAAGTGGAAACATATTTTATTGCAATATAAAGACAACATTTGATTAAGAAAGTTCAATATGTACTTATATCGAAATAGGTTCCATTTTTATATAATTCATATTCACCAATTGCTTGCCTATTAACAATTGACTTTCGGATATTTCCAGTTTAATCTGTTTAGTGCAATCCTCAAGTTCTATATTATTGAATTCTGCAAAATCAGACACTTTCTATTCGATGTGAATACGTTTGTGAACCAACGAATTAGCTCTTTCTCCAATCTTGAAATTACATTCTATACAGCTCAAAGGTTTCTCTTGTGAATGAACTCGATTTTGTTTTAGACGAGGTTCTTTTACTGCAGTTTGGGAACCACATATCATACACTCAAAGGACGTTTTTCCTGTATGGCATCGTAAATGTTTTACAAGGTTTCTTTTTTGTGCAGCTCTGTAACCACATTGTGCACACTCGAAAGGCTCTATAACCAGATTCTCTCCGTTATGAGTTCATTTGTGATTTTGAAGTCTTACTTTGTGTAAAGTTTTGAAGTCACATTCCAAATTCCTTGAAAGGCTTCTCTCCGCTATGAACTCGTTTGTCTTTTAATAGGTTCGCTTTTTCTGCAGTTCTGTAACTACATTCCGTACACTCGAAAGGCTTTTCTCCGTAATGAGTTCGTTTGTGATTTAGAAGACTTCTTTTGTGTGCAGTTTTGAGGTCACATTCCGTACACTCGAAAGGCTTCTTTCTGTTATGAGTTCGTTTGTGATTTAGAAGGCTTGATTTGTGTGCAGTTTTGAAGTCACATTCCGTACTCTCGAAAGGTTTCTTTCCGTTATGAGTTCGTTTGTGATTTAGAAGACTTGTTTTGTGTGCAGTTTTGAAGTTACATTCCGTACACTTGAAAGGCTTCTCTCCGCTATGAACTCGTTTGTTTTAATAGGTTCGCTTTTTCTGCAGTTCTGTAACTACATTCAGTACACTCGAAAGGCTTTTCTCCGTAATGAGTTCGTTTGTGATTTAGAAGACTTCTTTTGTGTGCAGTTTTGAGGTCACATTCCGTAGACTCGAAAGGCTTCTTTCCGTTATGAATTCGTTTGTGATTTAAAAGATTTGTTTTGCGTGCAGTCTTGAAATCACATTCCATACACTCGAAAGGCTTCTCTCTGCTATGAACTCGTTTGTGTTTTAAAAGATTCCCTTTTACTGCAGTTTTATAACCACATTCCGTACAATCGAAAGGCTTCTCTCCGTCATGAGCTCGTTTGTGATTTAAAAGTCTTCTTTTGTGTGCAGTTGTGAAGTCACATTCCGTACAATTGAAAGGCTTCTCGTTTGAATGAATTCGTTTGTGATTTAGAAGATTTCCCTTTAGTGCAGTTTTGTCACTACATTGCGTACACGCGAAAGGCTTCTCTTCTGAATGAGTTGTTCGTTTATGATATAGATGACTTACATTGGGTGAAGATATAAAGTGACATTCCGTACACTCGAAAGGTTTTTCTCTGCTATGACTTCGTTTGTGTTTCAACAGATTCGCCATTTCTGCAGTTTTGTAATTACATTTTAAAGACGCAGAAGTATTCTTACTAATCGTAGTATCATAACTAGACGGGTTTGAATAATCATACTCTTCTGGTGTTAGAGTATCATCGTGATGAATATATTCACATTGATCGTTTTTTATTTCTCCTGTATTTACACTTTTGGTTTCTTTCTATTTGTCATGTAAGTAATCTATACCAAATATTTGTGTATCAGTTATTTCTATTTTAATTTCTGTAGGTGATATGGGTCGTATTGGCCATGAGTCTATTTGTTCCGCCATGTTGATTCTATACGTTTATGTCCCATAAAATAGTTTAATAATAATTATTATTTTAGAAACTGGAGCAGCTAGTCACTATACGAAATGTCTGATTGACGAAATGTTTAATTCCAATAATTTATTAATACTTTATATTTCATTAGTAATAATCAATTTAATATTTATTTGTGGAAATGGAGTTTTAGGATCAAAAAACAAGAATATACAGTTAGGGTTACCGCAATAATGTATGAAGTATCATTTTCTCCAGTCTAAAAAACCCTCGAACTGTTTTAGTTGTATTATTTATTATGACCAATAAATTTTTAATTGTTTTTATTTAAATTATTGTGTATTTGTTGAATATAAGATATGAAATGGTTGATCGATTAATTGCGCTGGTCGGAGATTTTAGTATTTTACGATTGAGTAAGTAATAAGTATTGATTTAAAATATTGTTAATTTTCGGAGTACGAAATGTACGGCGACAAATAGATGTTGTCTCAATTGCCATCTGACCGCGGACGCACAAAGTAATAGTTACCAGTTTAGTTACTAGCCCTGTAAACATTGGTACAATTATATTAAATATTCCTTTTTATATAAGGATTAACTTGCGGATTATTTTGAATTGATATGAAATGCAGAAACTCTGTTAATCTGTGTATCGGTTTTATTTTGAAAACAACATATGTACCTTTAGATGAAATTGAATCAAAATAACTGTTGCATACGCCACATAAAACATACACGATTTCAGAATATATTCGTCAAAAATCTTTTATCTAATCACTATTGATTTTTGAAATGTATAAATAAGGTGCCATAAAAAATCAGTCGTTCTTTTATTGTATCAGCTTCAGGTAACCTTAACGCATACTTTCAGTCAGTAAAATGTCGACCAGCCGGTGCGTAAAGTAGACTCGTATATGACTACTAAACAATACAATGTGAATTCATATTTTAGATGGTTTCGTACCGATCAGCGTCATCTCTCGGTTTGAATGTACGATTTATTTGATTTGATATATGGGCTAATTAAGAAATTGGCTTATTATTTATTACGACTAATAAATTTTATATTATATTTGACTAAAATTATTGTGTATTAAGACATAAATATATGATGTGAAGCCTGTCAATCAATTAGCTTTCTCTATTTGGATATTTTATGAAGTAAACAACCTTGTATACTGTATTATCCGATTGATAACTTCCTGATCTGTGTTGATTGACTTTATTAATTTTGTTTTTACTTTTTTTGTTTAAACTATTACATTGTAAACAAAATTGTCGTTGTTTTTCATTGTTTTTATGAAATTTATATCTTTTTCCGTTTGATAATTGATATTTTTTTACTAATATAATTGTGTAAAAAGACTTATTGTATCAGATGTGGTAACGTTAATGCACACTTTCAGTCAGTAAAATGTCGATCAGCCGGTGCGTAAAGTAGACACGTATATGATTACTAAACAATTCAATGTGAATTCATATTTTTGATGGTTCCATACCAATCAGCGTGATCTCTTGGTTTGAATGTACGATTTATTTCATTTGATTTATGGGTTAATTAAGAAATAGTTTTATTATTTATTACGACTAATAAATTTTATATTATATTTGACTAAAATTATTGTGTATTAAGACATAAATATAAGATGTGAAGCCGGTCAATCCATTAGCTTTCTCTATTTGGATATTTTATGAAGTAAACAACCTTGTATACTGTATCATACGATTGATAACTTCCTGATCTGAGTTGATTGACTTTATTAATTTTGTTTTTTACTTTTTTTGTTTAAACTATTACATTGTAAACAAAATTGCCGTTAAATTTGTAACAGACTTTTTCTTTGTTTTTATGAAATTCATATCTTTTTCTGCTTGCTAATTGATATTTTTTTTTTATTAATATAATTGTGTAAAAAAACTTATTGTATCAGATGTGGTAACCTTCACGTATACTTTCAGTCAGGGAGTATCTAAAATGGACCCGTTTATCACAACCAATAATAGGAAGAAAATTCATATTTTATAATGTGCTAGTGCACTCAGCGTCATCTCTTGGTGCAAGATTTATTTTCATTTTCGATCAATACGAGCACCTAATTGCAGAGATCCGCAGCAGCTTTAAGAATTTAAGTTTATTTGTTATCCTTCTTCTTTTCTAATGTGATGATTGATCGTTTAGGAATCTTTTTGACATTAGCGTGTAAGAGTAGGAGCTGAAAACCATACAAAAACGCTAATATTGCAAGAAGGTTGGTTGTGCAGAGGTTAGAGTGAATGGCTCGTGCCAAGGAGGTCCTGGATTTGATGCCCGTAGCTCGGCCACTTTTTTTACACAGTTTTTCCCTTTAATTTTCTTTTCAAAGTAGTTTTTAATAAACAAAACGTTTCTTGCACTTTCCGCAAAGCTGATTTGTTTTTAATTTGGTAGGTCGGGTTAGATTACTTAACGCAGGTTAGACTGACAAATATGTATGTATATCTTATTAATTTCAGACTTTAGTCACTGGAAAGTTCACATCAAATGAAATGCAGCTAACAATCGGCAATGTATCTATAATGGCTAATGATTTATCGGAAAGACTAAAGTTACTAAAAAATGTTAATGTAGAATGTGTGTTATATTTTATAAGGAATAAAACTTAAAAACAGTAGTCATTGAGGTTTTTGTAATATTTATTTATTACTTACTATTTATAATATTTTGCACATTTTGTTTTCTATTTTAAGGCAGCTTTGCTTTTATCTTCTTCAAATTTAGAAGGTTTTCTTAAAACAGCAGTAGGCTTACTCCTCTTTTGCTTTGTGGATTTGAATCTATTGAAAAATTTGTTTACGTTAAAAATCAATGGAATTTGTGGAAATTATATTTAAAAAATTAAATGGAATACCTTAGTTGTCTGCATATATTCTCATTAGCCGTTTCGTTTATTATGTGTTTTCTTATGCTTATTTAATAACACTTCATTATTTTCTTTACACTGCTGACGGCTGCATAAATGTATGCTGTAAGCGAAGTATTTTGACTTTCTGACAATATCCGGCGATAGTTCTGACCAGTTTGTAGCTAATTGATCTCCTTTAAGAGTTTCTAGATGTAAACTCAATCCTGCATTAGTTTCAACATCAACCATGTTTTCATCATTAGGTTTTTGTTCAGTTTTAGATTTAAAGCATATTTTATGGATATCCTTACACAAGTTTAAATTTATTTTGTAATCCATGCATGAGTAGCGATGCACACAATCCTGGCATTCTGGACATATTAATTTACATCTATGATTATTGTCGATATTTTAAATTTCTGAACAAAGAAAAATGGCTCCAATCCGCCATATTGTATTTATTAAAAAAGAAAAAAAAACCGTTCTGCGGGCTCATAGTCTACATCTGTCTCCCATCGGTCCAATAGGACAGGAGAAATTCTTGTACATACAAACGTACGTACGCCTATACCTAACAGGCACCGAAAAATCGACCTTTCTTTTAATTTTTTGAGCAAGAAACAATTTTTTTAGAAAAAATGTTTTTATGAAAAATTGTTCCATATCACCCCTCATTTGAATTGCGTATTAACGGATTTGAGTAATTTCAATATAAGAGACGTACTAAGATGCATGACATCCACCGCAGAGTCCCGTGTTTGATCTTCAGCGCAGGCAATGGTTTGTGTTGTTGATCGAATCTGGGCAAAACACGAAACGAGGTCAGTAATTACTGGAGGAAGATAAATATAATTTATCATGCACATCTATAGGGGTAGATGTAAAACTTCTGTCCAGTGTGTTCGAGTTGGCACGCACTATAAAGATCTCTTTACGAGTCTATCAATACAGTTTGGTAAATACGAAATTATCTGATATCCCTACCTATCAGAGTCGATTGCAGAGGCTCGACATTAAAGCACAAGATCTGTGATAAGCCGATATGGCAGAAATAGGCCGACAATAAATAAGTATTACAACAACAACAAATGGTAGAAATTAAAAAGAAACTGTCAGGCATTTCGTCCAGTGACAACCTGCCACATTTTCTGAAATTATTAAAGTACTTTAGGGTGACATAAAAGTTGTGTACAATGAACATGGAAGGAATAGGCACACGGTCATTCCGACACGTATCACCAACTGCAATTAAAATAGAAACAATCGATACACAAATATTAGGTATAGATTACTTAAATGACAATTGCAAAGAAACAATAAGTGTAAATCCAGAAGAGTTGATGCACGTCAAAGAAATAAAAAGTGATCAATGTGAACATCAATTAACTCGATTACTTCAAACACGAACTTATATTGGAGAAAATGAAGAAAGTCATAGTGGAGAAAAACTTTTCGAGTGTGCGGAAGCTGGTTTCAATACTGCATTAAATGTAAATCTAAATCAGAAACGAACTCTTTCAATAGAGAAGCCTTTCGAGTGTACGGAATGTAGATATAAAACTGCAGTAAAGGGAAATCTTGTAATACACAAACGAATTCATTCAGCAGAGAAACCTTTCGGCTGTCCGGAGTGTGACTTCAAAACTGTACACAAATATAGTCTTCTAGGTCACAAACAAACTCATAGCGGAGAGAAACCTTTCGAGTGTGCGAAATGTGGTTTCAAAACTGCGCAAAGGGGAAACCTTGTAAAACACTTACGAACCCATACAGGAAAAAAGCCGTTTGTGTGCATGGAATGTGGTTTCAGAACTGCACAAAAAGGAAATATTTTAACACATATACATACCCATACAGGAAAAAAGCCATTTGCGTGTACGGAATGTGGCCACAAAACTGCACTAAAAGAAAATCTTATAAGACACAAACGAATTCATTCAAAGGAGAAGACTTTCGGGTGTACGGAATGTGACTTCAAAACTGCACACAAAGAAAGTCTTCTAAGGCACAAACGAATTCATACCGGAGTGAAATCTTTCGAGTGTACGGAATGTGACTTCAAAACTTCACAGAGAGGCAGTCTTATAAATCACAAACAAACTCACTCAGAAGAAAAGTCTTTCGAGTGTTTCGAATGTGGTTACAAAACTGCAGTAAAGGAAACTCTTAGAAGACACAAACGAATTCATTCCAAAGAGAAGACTTTCCAGTGTACGGAATGTGATTATAAAGCTGCAGTAAAAAAATATCTTCTAAAACACAAACGAATTCATTCAAAAGATAAGCCTTTCCGGTGTCCAGAATGTGACTATAAAGCTGCAGTAAAAATATATCTTCTTAAACACCAACGATCTCATTCAAAAGAGAAACCTTTCGGGTGCACGGAATGTGACTTCAAAACTGTACACAAACAAAGCCTTCTGTATCACAAACTAACTCATAGCGGAGAAAAACCTCTCGAGTGTGCGGAATGTGGTTTCAGAACTGCACTTAAAGGAAACCTTGTAAGACACATACGAACCCATAGAGGAAAAAAGTCATTTTACTGTATAGAATGTGGTTTCAACACTGCAGTAAAAGAAAATCTTGTAAAACACAAACGAACGCATTCAGAACAGAATCTTTTCAAGTGTATAGCATGTAATTTCAAGACTAGACAAAAATCTAATTGGTTGATTCACAAACAAATTCACATTGAACTAAAAGCTTCTGATTTTACAGAATACAATAATTTCTACACGATAAGTACACGTAAAAACGATGTAATTTTACAAAAACTGATAGAAGATAAAGATGAGTCACGTGATATATTGAAACTTGAAGATTGCTCTGAAGAGATTAAATTGGAAATATCTGACAGTCAATTGATAATGGACAATCAATTGGTGAATATGCATGATATCAAAATTGAACCTACATAGATATATAAATTTAAATTTCTTAATCCTTATTAAGATTTTGTGTTTTAATTGAAATAAAAATATGTTTGTAATTTATGTTGTTTTCTTTTTTACACGGCGCATTCCGCTGATATTTATGAATCAAACCGGATTTTAAATAGTTATTAAAGTATGAATATGCATTACTCTATATTTATAATTCAAGAATTTGGTAACCTTAGTATTAGGTTAGAAACTGATCTGTATTATCCATCAGTTAAAGTATTAGAAAAGGAAATGAATCGAAAACAAATGTGACATTTGATGTTAATAAAGAAAATAAGGATAGAGTACATCCGTGATGGTTTCCGATATGGCGGGCTCCATGAAGAATTATTAATTTTATAATAATAATACCGGATAGTAATGGTAATGCCAAAAATAGAGTAATTTATGTTGTGTAATAGTGTTATGAAGCATATTTGTGTTAATTTTCGTAAAATCAGAATATAGTTTTTTTATGTGAATTTGTATTTCTTTTTATACAATATTTTTTACATCCGGAATGGGGTTGCAGTTAATGATTGCGCAAGCGCCGGGCGGTAGATTTCATTTCGCTAACGGTTAATAATGGTTAAAAGGCCTAGTGTCAAGATCAAAAAAAATTTTGAAGAAGAAGAAAATAAGGATAAATTAATGAATCAAATAAGAAATTAAAGCCACCGCAGAGTCCCGGGTTCGATCCCGGGATCCCCAGCGCTAGATATATTTTCCGTTGTTGATCGAATCTAGGCAACTCACGTAACGAGGTCGGTAATTATAGGAGGAAGGTAACTATAATTTATCATGC
>WYDF02316391.1:0-25741 GCA_009867245.2 Adranes taylori
TTAAACATATATAATTCAAATGAAAGAATTTCAGGTTAGCTAGACAGCCGGAGGTGGTGTAACTCGTAGAACGTCTGTTTCTCATGCAAATGCAATGATACTATGTTAAAAACAGAGGATACTGATGACGCCTACCACCAATGCCAGAAGAATTTTCTAATTTGAACTTCTTAAATGTCAATATGCAGTTTTCGTAATAATTAGTTCATTTAATACTTTTTTCATTTATGAATAAATACTGCTTATGTCTAAAGATGACCCGGAAAGGTTGAAATATAGCTACAATCTATCTATTGTACTAATCAATCAAATCTATTTGATCACCTCTCTATATTTAGTCCAAGGGAGTTTCACTGTGACAAAAAAATATTTTGCGTACTTTTAATTGACGCGTTTTAAATTATTTAAAGGTTACCAAAATATTACGGTATTATTTGCTTGTAGTGCTTCAGGTTACTAAGTTACCATTATTTTTAAAGGAAAAAGATATTTGGAATGAACGGTATCACCCGAAGGTCAATGATTCGCTGGAACAACATAAGTTGCCACAACAAATGGGTGGATGAAAAAACAAGTTTTCGGAAATTACTTTTTAAATAATTTTATAAAAAATATTGGCCCTGAAAGACCAGTATTTCTAATATTAGGTGGCCGTACAACCCACGTCGGGGTCAATTTTATTGGTATTGCAAAAGCAAACAGCATAACTGTGTTAAAATTACCACCTCATTCTAGCCATCTCCCACAGCCGCTTGATGTGGGTATTTTACGAGGGTGGTTTGACATAAATCTAGTCTTCAACAGATGGTCTTACGTGTCAACGATTACCACATTCGTTTTGCACCTGCCATTCAATACATGGCGTTTGGCAAAATTTGAATCAAAAAGAACAAATAGTTTGGTTTTTACAACCGTCGCAAGCAAGCAAGCAACTTTTGTGTTTTGTGAAAAATGGAAAAAGTCGAATACCGTTTAGTGATTAAGTTCCTTCACAAGAAAGGGAAAAACAACGCAGAAATCAAACACGAACTAGATGCTGTTTATGGCGAGTCTGCACCGTCGCTGTCAACAGTTAAATTTTGGAAAGCTGAATGTGTTCGTGGTCGTATGAGTGTTTTGGAAGATAATCACTCATGGCTCTCAAATATCGTCACTACACTAAAAATCATGAACAAAATCCATATGATTAAGGCAAACAGTCGAATCAAAATCCGTCAGCTAGCAGAGGCTGCAAACATATCAACTGAGCAGCATGTACACGCCATCATACACAAACATTTGGATATGAAAAAACTGTCCGCGCGAGGGGTGCCGCTATAATCACTATCGACCAACGCACACGTGTGATGGAAGCGTTTGGCGAAGATAAAACGTGATCGGAAGATTTTTTCGGCGATACGTCACTGTTGATGAAACGTGGGTCCATTATTACACGCCGGAGATGAAAGAACAGACAAAGCTGCGAAAGCCCACCGAAGAAGGCAAAGACAACCCGATCGCCCAGTTACGTAATGACGTGAGGGTGTCGTTTGGGATGCGAAAGACATTATTCTTATTGATTACTTGGCAAAGGACCATAACTAGCGATTACTACGTAACATTATTGAACTGTTTCGACGCCGAATTGAAGAAAAAACATCCTGGTTTCACATAGCGGCCGTTGTGCAGGCAAAATTGAACCCAATTAGGCTGCGAATTGATCAACCACCCGTCGTATTCACTAGATCTATCCCCTTGCGACTTCTTCCAGTTCCCAAACCAAAAAAAAATAGCTCTGAGAACGCCGTTTTGCGACAAACGATGAAGTGATGATCGAAACTTCCCACTATTCTGAACAGCTCAAACAAAATTACTTTTTGGAAGGGATAAAGAATTTGGAAAGTCGTCTTGAAAAGTATATTTCCTTAAAAGGGGACTATGTTGAAAAATAATTGATACAAAATCAAAAATCGTGCGTTTTCTTACTTAGGCTAGGTCGTCAGACCATCCTTGGTAACACGTTTAAAGGTAAACTGGGATGAGTTGCTCGCATCATGACAAAGTAAACATATCGCTCAAAAATTACTAAAAAGTATTTTTGTCAAAAATTATAAGAGATATATGGCAACTCTGCTCAATGGACATTATTATTGAAAATAGTTTCAAAAAAGATGGAATGCATCCTTTTAATGTTAAAATAATAAGTAACGCCAGATATGATCCACTTTCATTAAAACGTTGGTTGGAATTTCGAAATCAATTAAGCTAGAAAAATTCAGTTTTCAAACGTTAGCAACCATATTAATGAGTCACTTGCTTTTATAAGTGCCAAAAATGATTTAGAAATCATTTTGGAAACAATAAATAATGTGCACACTAACAGTAAAATTTCTTCTCAAAATAAGGTGTCATTTGAACTGCTTTTATCAGCCATATTTGAACTGCGAAAATCAAATAAAAATAACAAAAAGAGGAAAAAAATCGTTGATGGTTCTGACGTAATAACGTCAGAAGAAGCAATTAGAAGATTGAAGGCATGCGAAAAAGTTAAGGAGGAACCGTTTGTATTTAAGAAGCAAATTAAAAACAAAAAATCCACAAATAAACCAACAGACTCTGAGTTCTCGTTGTTCAGCCCAAATTTCACAATCAGATGACCTTTCAATTTGAACTTTCAGTTGAGCTTCCAGTTGAACTTTCAATTTTAGATACGCACTTACCCCACCTCACCTAACTTTTTGAAAAAAAAAACCAAATAGGATTTATTATTTTCTCTTTATAATTAACATAAACATTGCATAAAAGAATCTAAGTAAATGTAATTAATAAAAACCTCTTAATCTACAAATATTGTTGTTATTTCTCCTCTAATACTTCTAAATCATATTCCAGATCTTTAGTCTCCACAGATTCATTGACGGAACTATACTTTTTATCTCGATTAAAATATGTTACCTCTAATTTCTTGACTAACTTCAAAAGTGCTTCTTGATCTTTGATAATATTCGCCAATCTTGAATTCGGTAACGGAGTTGTAATAATTGTGAACAGATGACCAAAGATTAAAGCTTCCAATTCCGTTGGTCTAAAAAGATGGTTAAACATTTAATTGAAATAAACAAGCTGAATTTTATAAAGTATAAAAAAGTAAAATTATAGAAATCAGTTTATGAGCTCGTTTTACTTTTTGGCGAGAAAACGTAAAACAATCGGATAGCTTTACGGCGTTCCTCATTTTATAAGGAATTAAAAATAAGATATCACTCAACAGAGCAATTTTCAAAGAAAAAAATAGTAACAATTATAAACGGAAAAAGTTTAGAACACTAAAAGTTGCCCGTCCGTAAAATATATCAAAAATAATCCATATTTTATAAATTTATTAGGCCGAAAAAAAAATTGTTATAATTTCAAATGATAAAGAAAATTACACAATCAAAACAATATGTTATAATTTTTTTTTTAAATAAACGATTGGAATTGAAACAGATTCGGTAAAATTATTTCAAAATTTTTAACGAAATTTACTCTCTTCGATCGTCGATGCATAATGCACATCATCGCTTAATTCGTCTTTCAAATCGCAATAATTCGTCTCGCCGATTATTTCCGATAAATCGCTTCCAGTTTTATTCATTTTCATTTCATTTACCTTAAAAAAATATTCAAGAAAACTATTATTGGGAAAACAATTACAGTTCCTCTCAACCAAACAATCTCTCTTAGAAACATCAAAAAATATTATTTAATTCTGCAATTTCTAATATTTATGAAATTTTCGAAGACAAAGTTTTCTAATAACTATTTTCTAAAAGTCTTATTGTGTTCTATTCTACCATAATTTTTTTATACTACTCCTCTTATATTGTCTACTGAGAGCCTATACAAAAGCATCTTTGACACCATATAATCTACTCCATTTTTCGAAGGCTATAACTAACATAGTACCACTCTCAAAAGTTTAGTTTGTGCCATTACAATACGAGGGCTGATCCCTACGCTCCACCTCTGACCTATTTGCAGTTGTCTACTTGATTAATGATTTTGATAGTTAATCGAATGACATATATAGGTTATGTTTGCACGATATTAGGTTTGTATTTCAAAGCGTTTTCATACTGCACTTTAATTAGTATAAGTGTAACGTGATATTTGAGAAAAATGGAGCCTGTTGAGCGGTGATAAAATATTTGCAGAAAAAAAGAATAACACCGATTCAAATTTACCAGGACATTGTAGCAACTACAGCGGATTCTGGTGTATCTTATGACATAGTGACACGTTGGTGCCGCAAGTTCAAATGTGGAAAAACTTCTTGTGAAAATCAGCATGCTGGAGGTCCCCTCTATAACGGTAACCACTGACAAAAACATTCAAAAAGTTCATGACATGGTGCTTCAAGATCGACGAATACACATCGGACATATTAAGGATACCAGCTTGTTGTATCATATCGTTCAGCACATACTCACTATAGAATTGGATATGAAAAAGGCAAGCGCACGATGAGTCCCGCGAATGTTGACCAATGATCACAAGACGAGCTTAATTTTGATTTGTAAGCGTGTTTTGAACATGTACTAAGCAAATGAGGACTTTTTTATCTTACAACAGAGATCAAACCTAGGTTCATCATTATGATTCCTAGGTTCATCATTGCAAAGTCCAAAGAGCAAAGAACAAAGTCCAAAGACCAAAGCTCAAAGAGAGCAAAGACCAAAGAGAGCAAGTAAAGAATGGAAACATAGCAATTCCCCTACTCGAAGCAAAATCAGCACTGAAAGTTATGATGTCGTGGAAAGTTGAGCAAAGGTGTGCTGTTCCATCAAGACAATGCTCCCAGTCACGCCTCTTGTGTTGCAGAGGCCGCCATTCACTAAGCAGGCTTCGAATTGGTGGAGCATCCACCCTATTCACCGGATTTAACCCCCAAAGACTAAAGACTGTTCCCAAAATTAAAACAGCACTTGTCTGGAAAGAAATTTTCAAGCAACCAAGAATTCACGTCTATTATAGAAGAGTGGTTTGCAGAGGTTAGACAATATTTTTTCCAGGAGGCTAGCGAAATGCTGGAATATTAATGCGATACATGCATTAATGTTATGGGAGATTATATTGAAAAATAAAATATTTCTTTCATAAGTTGTTTTATTATAAAGGAGTCAGGGGTGGAGCATAGGGATCAGCCCTCTTATATACGAAACTTCGAGGTCAACGTAAACTTAGATTTGTGGAGAGAAGACCCCCATAACTTTCCGAAATCTGGTCTGCGTCTCTATTTTTGATCCTTCGAAAATGTATACGTTTCAAAATGATAAAGAAATACCAGAAAGATCTATTTGTCAAAATGAGTAGTTTCTACGAGTGGAATAGATGTTAGCGTCTATTCATGACTTTTTGCAATGACTGCGCCCACTCGTTTTGACTAAAATTCTTTCTTTTCGAAGGGTCATGGTAAGAAGGAAATATAACAAACACGGATTTCTATAGTGTGCGACAGTCAGGGGGCAGGCACTTTAGACGCTAAACAACGTCAGAAGTATCGGAGTGAGAAATGCATCACCGTGCAGACTGGCTATGACCAACTTAGTTATGCTGATGAGAGCATGAAAGCACAGGAGCAATGAACAATGAAACAGCAGATGCAGTACGAAAACAGCTGGTTCTGGGAATACCTGGTAACTCCACCAGAAAAACGATGCAAAAGTAAACCATTTAACAACACACAGGCTGTTGGCTGAACTGAATAAGCAATCAACACAATAAGCGCTTCATGGAAAAGCCCTGTAATGACTAAATCTCATATTTGTTGAAACTCTGCGCACAATCTACAAAATAGTCTCTCCAGATGGTGGGAGGAACTTATTCGGAGTAATATAAGTTAACTCTGTAGTAGTGCAAAAACTCCCCCGCTAGGAAATATTAAAACAGGCTTAAGACATAGATTTATTGGGATGGTGTGACTAATCAATCAAAGAAAGTACAATAAGCTGATTCACTGCAGGGCTGCTGGAATGGTATTTCCGAAAAACAACCCTTGATTAAATCTTAAAAGCACGATAAATAAATCTATGAGAGCACGATAAAGTTTCACACCTGATATACGTTAACAAAAATCTGACAGAAAAGGCGAGCAGAAGTTAATTATTTTTGTAAGTAAAAAATAAAATAAAATAATTCAAAAATTTATAATGCAAACCGTGAAAAAACTGTTTTATGTAGAAGATAATCTTGATTCAATTTCAATACTTACACCGAAAGAAACATGCTTAGAAAATTTTCGATAAGGTCTCGGCATCAAATCGTTATCTTCGCCGTATATGACTTTGTCAATCTTTCGAACAAAATTCATCAGCTTATCATATCTTTTGACAATCATTCCAAGATGAATTGGTAAGGAGAAGGTTAGTAAGGTGTAAAAATGGCCATAGACAAGTGCATCTAATTCATTATATCTAGAATCATTAATTTTTTAATTACTTCATTCATTTTTAATGTAATGTCTAGACTACAATAAAATGTTACTCCAATAATAAATACATAGCCCAATAGCTTTCTCTAATAATAAAATACGTAGGGTATATAAAATATGAACATTAGCGAAGCCGTTAGTTACTGTATTTCTTACGCTACAACAAGGAATAAAGGTTAGAAGTTTGGAAGTACAAAACCGTTTTACTTTAGTAATTGTTTAGTAATTGATTTAAATAAATTTGCTATATTTTGGACACATTCTTTTTAAATGTAAATTTCTTATTAAGCAAAAAAAATATTTTTAATTCTTGTTCCCACACTATTCTAAACTTTTTCTAATTCCCTTCAAAATATCTTTGACAGTGGTATTAACTCAGTTGGATCTTTTTTCCACTTTTATTCTGTAATTCGTATTTTTGTTTAAAGTTTATTATATTTAATTGATTGTATAATGAACTATTAATAAATTATTGTCAGGTCTTAATTAGATGTTATTTTTAGTATTTAAATGTTACTATTAGTTATTATTTAGATGAGTAAAACAATTCACAGACCACCTATTGATTACATGTAACACCCAATTAGCT
Source organism: Adranes taylori (assembly GCA_009867245.2). NCBI lineage: Eukaryota > Metazoa > Arthropoda > Insecta > Coleoptera > Staphylinidae > Adranes > Adranes taylori. The sequence continues at coordinate 7,041 of WYDF02316391.1, forward strand.
TAAAAAGCCAGGTAGGGTAAATGCATTTCCGGCATAGGCATCTAGTCGTCCTCAGTACCCTCTTCGTCATTGTCTTATTGTTTAACGACTTTGAGCATTGCACCAAGGCCTTTTGTGTTTTAAACTATTTTTAAAAGCTTTTAATTACGTTACATGTATAGCAATATTAAGACTTCGATTGTTAAAGTTCTTAAAAATATAATTCCATTTCGATTGTTGAGGTGGAATAACACCTACTGATTCGTCTTACTGGGGTTGTCAATTTCGTCTACCTGTAAGAACTCTGTACTTAGTTGCAGTTCTTTATTTAACAATTAGATTTGTTTCTACAAAACATATGTGTAATACAATATTTACAAAATCTACATAAAACAGTTTATTATAAGTCACCATGATTTAACAATTCCTAGATTAAATATTAATTTACGCGTTTTAACACTGACTTACTGATTCTACTATTGACTTACTGATTCTACATAGAATATATAGAATTTACATAGAATTTATTTTTGCACTCATTTTCATCGGTTTTTATGTTAGTTGTAATCATTGTTTTTGTTTTACTTACGTTTATTATTAGAGAATTAAAGTTCAACCAAGCCTCTATATATTTTAGATCAAGATTAATTTGATTCACTACCTTCGTTATGTTTGTCTCATTGGCGTAAATTCCTGCATCGTCAGCAAACAGATGTAGATTAGATTCGCGTAAGCCACGTTCTATATCATTGATAAAAAGAGCAAATAGAAGTGGCCGAAGGTTGCTTCTCTGAGGAACCCCATGAATCACTTCCATCCCATCTGAGATATTTTGTCCCCATCTTACCATTTCTTTTCTGTTATGTAAATAGTTCTGAAACCATTTGTTAGCGTCTTTTGTAATCCCGCACTTTTCGAGTTTTGCCAAAAGTTGTTGTTGATCTATTGTCTCAAACGATGTCTGCAAATCGAGAAATACTGCCACAGTAACCTTCCTTTTCCCATATTGGTCATCCGGACATCCAATACACATTGCACCGCTGACTCCGTATCATACCCTTTTCTAAAACCGGATTGGTTCTCGATCAATAAATTATTACTCTCTACGTGTTTTATTAGTTGTTCATACACAACTTCTTCAATAATTTTTTCCACTGCAAAGAGTATATTAATCAGTCTAATATCAACAGCTCTTTCTGAGTTTTTTTACTTTTGCTATCGGCGTAAGGCCTGTTACACATGTATGCGGTTCCATTCGGTTCGGTTCGTTTTCGGTTACAACCGAAAATGGTTTTTTCTAAAAAGTTTCTTGCTGAAAAAAATTAAAGAAAGGTCTATTTTTCGGTGTCTGTTAGTACGTACGTACGTCTGTATGTTCAAGAATTTCTCCGTCCCTATGGGACCGATCTGGATGAGATTTGGTAGATAGGTGCGGAATAGCTATGAGCCCGTGGAACAGTTTTTTCATTTTTTTATAAATCCAATATGGCGGACAGGAGCCATTTTGTTTTATTCAGGAATTTCTTATTCAAACTAGGAGGCTGAAATTTTGCACACATATAGTATCTTGTATTATGCCTCGAATAAAGAAAGTCCCATGTTGCCAAATTCTACAGGAAGCGGTGTTGCCACGTTTGAAGTTTAATAAACTTTGTGAAATATCTCAGTAACGGTAAAAGATAGGACATTCGAATAAACTTTAGTGTATAGGCTACATAAAGCGCCCCCCCCCCCGGTTTTATTTGAAACATTTTTCCAAAATCACAATTTAACATATATACAGGGTGTTATTCTTTTGCAAACTTTAGGCTCCATTTTCTCGAAAAGTTTCGCAAGAATTTTTTTTTAAATTTCTTGTTTCGAAAGCTCCTTTAATATTTAAGCGAGTTTCAAAATTTCACACGTCATGACGCCCGAGTAATTTGACCTTGAAAAAAGTGTACTACCTTAAATATGTTCCTATGAAAGCTGTAAAAATGAAACTTGGGGAACGTATGTAAGTCTAAGTAGAGTCTTGCATGGGCCGGGTTGGGCAGAAAAAACGCGGCCCGGATTTTGGGCCAGGCTTAGGCGGGCCTGGACAAATATACTACTGGCTTGGGCCGGGCCGGGCTGTATAAACAAAAGACTCGGGCCGGACCGGACCATACTTTACAAATTCAAAACCTCGGCCGGGCCTGAATAATACGAGCTGGATTGAAGAGAGAAGAAATTTGATAAAGCAGAAATATTACACAATTATATTGTTTAGAAAACCTACAGAATGTATTTCTTCTAAAGTATAATAGGTCATTAATTTAGTCTACATACCTATATACTACTTCATATGGTACACAATATTTTGTTTAATTGTTTGTCTGGTTTGAATGAAACATTTTTTTTATTACTCGTGTTAAATCCCTAAAACATAAAAACATAATTCTACTAAACAATTTCTTGGCTCCACTTTCTACTTCAAAAGAAAGTTCAGAATCTTAGAGTATAATAAATTTTGAAATATATCTGTCACTAGAGCTTAAAGTATTAATTATTACAATATTACGATTCAAAATACTGGCTGGGTTAAAAGAGATATTATAAAGAAAATTCAATCAAACGAATTTGTGATAAAAACATTTAGCGCGTAAACCAAGAAAAGTGATATTTGGAAATCATTTGGACTTGTAATTGATAAATACTATAAATCACAAGAGTATGTGCAATGTTTAAACTGCAAGTGTTTATATAAGTATTCAGGAAAAACTGGAACATCACATTTAAACAGACACAAATGCATCACTTTGAACATAGAGAAACAAGAAAGGGTAGATTCATTTATTTTTAAGTCGACTTTGTCCACTACGTTAAAAAAAGAAGTAACTGATAAATGTATTGAAATGTGAAGTAGAGATATTAGACCATTTGAATTAATATCTGGAGCACATTTTCAGTCGTTTGCTCAATTTCTACACAAAATTGGTTCAGAACATGGTAACGTTGATGTGAAATGTTTACTACCACATCCCACCACAATTTCAAGGAACTTATCAACACTAGTTGATCAAAAACGTTCAGAAATTGTTCCGTAAGTAAAACATTTTATTGCTAATAGTTTATGCGCAACTACTACTGATATGTGGACAGATGACTATAAAAAGAATGCGTATATAACACAATATATAAACTCTGATTAGGAGTTGGAGTCGAAAGTATTATTTACTACCTTACTTCCTGGTGAAGAGAAGAAAACTGGAGACAATATTCGAAACGAACTAATGTCTAAATTTTGCAATTTTGGCTTTGACAACAATTTGTGTTCAAAATTAACTTTTGTAACAGATCAAGGAGCAAATATTGTTTCGGCTTTAAATAAATATAAGCGGTTTAATTGTTGTTCACATATATTACATACTATTTTAAAGCATACTTTTGAGGATGATCCACGAAATGAGAATCTATTTCGTCACTTATGTCAAGTTGCAAATCATTAGTTAAGTTCATGAAACAGAGTGGACTAATAAATTTGCTGACAAAAACTTTTCATCAATATGTGGGCACACGCTGGAATAGCCGCCTTCTTATGCTTACTTCTGTTTGTAACGAATTTAACCACATACAAGAGGTTTTAAGTGCAAAAAATGAAGATTATAGATTATCGGACATCGATATAGATTTACTAACTGAGGTTATTAAGTTTCTACAACCATTTAAAGAAGCAAGTGACAATTTCGAAAAAGAATTAAAACCAACTTTTCAATCAGTTACTTTATTTTATTATAAACTTCTTAAAATACTTCAAAACAATTCTAAAGATAGATTAGAAATCACTATACTTAAAAAAAGAGCAGCGCAATTATCCATCTACATTTTTGTGGCCTAAATTCAAACACCTTAGAATGTGAGAACCTGGAGATAGAGATTCTGTTATGAACAAAATTAAAAAATGCTAAACGAAGTTACCATTGATTCTAAATCTGATGTGAATAATCAGCATCCGCATGATGAAGAACCACCAATGAATAAAGCTAATACATCGTTTGAAGAATGGGAAGATATTACAACTGAAAATAATGAATTAGAGTCGTACGTAAAAATTCAAGATACTGAACGAGAAGATACTATTTTACTAAAGAAACTTCAGTACTGCTGCTCGAATTTTGGAAGAGAGACGCACTCAATTAAAACCTGAAAATCTAAATTCTTTATTATTTTTACACAGTAATTTAAAATATTAGATTTAGCTTTTAATACTGTTTAGTATAATAGCGTTGCTTGTCATTTTCTGATAAATATATTATTAATCTATCTATCATGTTATATTTTATATTTTGAGTTTATTTTGGTTTTCAATTCTTTTTTTAATGTTGAAATGCTGGGAGGGTTTTTCAAATTTGAAATGAACCAATTCATTATGATCCACTTATCTACTTTTATTTCATCAATTTACTTAATTAGTAAAGTTCATATAAATCATGTTTTAAATATTTCTATTTTATGTTTTGTACAAAATCTATTAGTCAAGTCCTTTTTCTTACTTTTTCGTTAATGTTTTAATTATGTTTAAAACAAATATGAAATAAAAAACTATATTAGATAGTTTCATGTTTAAGTTTATTACTTAGCTTATAATATGGTAGTTATAAGCTAAATGATAAATTTAAAAATTTAAGAAACTAGATTTTATTTTCGAAAACACTAAGAAATAAAACTTTTTTATATGTACATTAAATATTGTTACTTTTTTGCATTTTATTAATAAAACTTTAGTAAAAATCTGGGGTGTATATTATGGAAAATTTGTGTTTTTCCCGGCCAACCATTCAACTTGAATTTTTAATTTAATCGATCCCTTGTGCACTTCGCGTCTTTTTTTTTTTATTACTAAAAAGAGCAACAATTTTCTGAATTAGTTTCATATTACACGAAACCGGGCCGGGCTTTATAAGGCATTTGACCGGGTCGGGCCAGATTTTATAATATATCTAACCGGGCCGGGTCTTATTGTACATTGGGCCGGACCGGGCCGGGCAAAAAAAATTATACAAACATCGGGCCACGGGCCGGACCGGGCCGTCTAAATTTTGACCCGGGCCTTACTAACGAGGCTCGTGCAGGACTCTAAGTTAAGGGACCTCTAATTTGCCAGTGTGATCAACTGAATATACTTGACCGATTTTGAGCAACAAAAATTTTTTTCAAAGACTTTTTAGACACAGAGTATATTTTCTTATATTTCGATGGCCCTTGTGATTTGCTTTACAATGATACCACATATGATGGGTCTTACTCTTATCATTTCAAATATATGACCCTTTATATGACCCTCAAAGGTATGAACTTAAAATTTTGCAACTTGTCGCCATGGCAACAGACATTCAACAATCATTTTGTATACAAGTAAGACATAGCAAAGCGGATGGCAAAGCGGATAGCAAATATGTTCGCGCCATAGGCAAATATGGAGATCGGGGGATTCATGGGTTAGACTAATGTTGTTTAGTTTACCCTAAACACTATTGTGATAAATGAATTTAATAGATGACTTAAAAGGTAACAGTCGAAACTAAAAAGGTTCTGTTTTATGCTAACTTTTGTTTTATGCAAGATGTAACAAAACGTAGCACTTCCAGTATATGAAAGATGGGGTGGCGATCACGTCCACGAATGTTTATATCAATCACTTGCCCATTGTAGTCGCTAATATTAGGTGTCTCTATTACACTCCCTGTTGCATTTCTATTGTCTTTATATTTTGGAAATGCAACAGGCTTTAATCCATTTTATAAATATCTTTCAATTGGAACTTTTCGTGGATTTACCATTCCAATTTAATATTAAAATCACCAACTATTAAGATTAACTCTCCCACATTGTAGCCCTTAGTAAACTCACCGTCAAAATGATTCAAAAAGTTATGAACTTTACCATTTGGTGATCTATAGACTGCTATCAAAGTAAAATTTCTATGTTTTACCTTTACGCACACAGTCACTGACCAGAAATAGTAGTCTCCGATGTCTCGTTGTGTGTACTTGCTGTCATCCCTTATACAAACTATGACGCTTCCAGTATGTCTGCTGTTACTGTTGCTTCGTACTATGTTGTACCCTGCTATTTTTACTTCACACTCTTCTATTTCATCCGTGACCCTTGTTTCTGAAAGGCACATTATTAGAGGACTTTTGTTTTAAGCATATATTTTAATTTCGTTTATATTTTTTAAGTAACTCTGGACATTAAAATGCACAATTTCCGCTTAGTCATTACATTCCTTCCCTTGATCCTGTGTTAATTGCTACATCATAGTTTTATTCATAATCATATTATATACCTGTAGGTAATACGAACACGAAAGACTATCTGTTCTACGATTGTCCTCAACCGCGGTATGCCCTTCCCTACAGTTCCACAGCCTACATTGCGCTGCAACTATGTACGGAATGTTCTCCCACCACATTTTACACAACATATTTGCCTCTTACAATCATTGTCCATATGTTGGTTCAGAACATGGTAACGTTGATGTGAAATGTTTACTACCACATCCAACCACAATTTCAAGGAACTTATCAACACTAGTTGATCAAAAACGTTCAGAAATTGTTCCGTAAGTAAAACATTTTATTGCTAATAGTTTATGCGCAACTACTACTGATATGTGGACAGATGGCTATAATTTGGCTATAATTTTGTTTAATTCATCTGATTTATGGCACCCAAGTATCAAGCCTTCATTTCTTCCAAATTTACATTTCGTGGCACATATATGTTTAATTGATCAAGATCTACCTTGTTTGTTAAATCTATTAAAATTGTATCAGGACTAACTTCTTTATTGCTGTAATTGCTATACATGTAACGTCACTAGAAGATTTTTAAAATAGTTTAAACAGTCCAGGCGTAGTGCAGTGTTCAACGTCGTTTAGACAATTGATCACTGCTACTGAAGAAGAAGGTACAGAGGACGGCAAGATACCTATGCCAGATTGCATTTACCCTACCTGGCTTTTCCAAGGTAATTGGGTGTTACATGTAATAAATAGGTGGTTTGAGAACTTATTAACTCATTTAATTAATAATAAATAGTTATTTACGACTTATAGTAATACTATCATGCGTTCGTTACTATTAGTGTTAATATACTTCTTCCTATTGTTTTGTATACTTATTGTAATTGTCAAGAAATGAAGATTCGTCAAAATAAATAATTTGAGTTTATACCGATAACCGTGATATCATTGTACATATCTTCTAAATTTCGGCTTGTAAATTTCGTTTGTCAATAGCCCAAAATTTTCAATATATTTTTTGCAGTAACCCTAATGGGGAAATATATACGTTAATGTATAATTGAGTACAGTGCAACCCCTGTTAACCTTTATGTGGACACTTGTGTTAAACGGACAGTTTAAAATGCACGAACCTTTTATACAGAAAAATATACGTTGAAAAACCTCTCTTTAACGGACCATCTATTGTCCCAATCGGCACAACAAATTTTATTTGTAAATATCGAAGCGTTTAGACACAGCGACGTTTTAATTTATAATATGAAATTCACAATTTTTTGACAAAAACAATTGTAACTTGAGAACCGCTGAGCAGATGACTTTGATACTTCTACAAATGTTAGAGGATAGCCAAGACTTTTAAATAAAATTAAAATATATAGGGTAGAAAAAGAAAACTTTTTCATGTAACACTTTTTTGAAACACCCTGTATACCTGAAAATCTTTTTAAAAGGTGCTCATTTGGCAGCATAATTTCCAATTGGTGTGTTCAATTGGTAAAACATAAAACACACCAAGTTATTGGAAACGGACGTACTATTGCCCCACCCTGTATATTCCTATAAACACATATTTTTTATACATATAATCTTTAATCTTATAATAAGGAAATAATGTGGTTTACTCTCATCTGATTCGTAACCTACGAATCAAAGGTAACCTACCTCGTGTATGTACATAACTCGTACATACAAATTATATAATAATAAAATGCATACTTATAGATCAAATTCAACTATAAACCCAAAGCCATTTTTGTTGTATGTTTCAGTTAAAGAAATAAGAACAATAAAAGTGAAAAGAAATTCACTTACTTATCACCAAAAAAATAATCGTTTCCACCCAAACGATCGGTCAGCGCTTTACAACATTTATCGACATCCTCGTAGACTTCCTCCAACGATTTTGAATACCAACGCTTAACCTTCAATCGACGAATTTCTTCGTTTCGTTTCGACCATGTTTGAATATGATTCAATGGAAACGGATATATCGAACCGTATCGGAGCTTCGTGACCTCATTATAAGTCTCATTGTCGCACCAACAAATGTATTGCTTAAGAGATAAAACAGATTATCGATGTTACAAAATGTTAAATCATAAATTTGCTTAAAACATGCAAGTATGAGGATTCAATTCTTAAAAGTAGAAAGAAAATTTTCAACGTTTCAAGCATCTAACGCTTTAGAGATCAATATCTTTCTTGTTTGAAAACCTATCTGAAACAACACCAACTGGCATATTAATTGCGATAATATGCGCTAAACAGTTTCCTCACAGGAAACACATGGTCCATTACTGTTACATGGTAATTAATGTAACTTACAGATTATTTCAAAACGATATATTTGGGGAATCACACAAGAACTGTAATGTGCTTTCAATACTATCAAAGTACACAAAATTTGACAAAACTAAATCTATGGACGTCTAATGCATTTGACACACAAATGATATAAATAAATGTAAGAGAAAATTTATTTATTCGAAACTCGTTATTAGGCTAAATATTAGTACCTTAAGGGCGTAATGCAAAATATCAGAAACTTTTCGTTGACTGAATACGTAAACTTCGAAAAGAGATAGCTATACATAAGTTGAAAAACCTCTTGTCCACCTCGTGGTGCCTTTCATCATAGCGAGTTTGACATAAATATATCATTCGTTTTGTCTATAAAGAAGATCTAAAAGAGAAAATGATAAAGAACCATAAATTATCGATAAATTAAGTAGGATCTCTATGCCATAGATTATCTATAAAACAAGTAATGAGAGTATGATATTCTATATAATACATAATTCAGTTGTCTATTAAATAATGAATGACATTTTATTGCAAACATTATCAGAAAACGTATTAATTCTGATTTAACAAGTAGGCGTTCACTACTTAAAGCCAGTGTTATATAACTTACGTATTCAACTTCTGTACCACATATTTTATTTTCCATAATGTTCAGATATTTCAGTTCTTTTTAATAATTGCTTCCAATGGATTACAATAAGCTGTTGCACATTTAATTCCTACAACATTTGGACATTTAATTTCTACAATACCATCATCTCGAACTACAGCATCTGCAGAAATAGCTAAATAAGGCATATTAACATCTATAAATAAACCGCAATCTACAAGTTTAATCGAGCATATTTTTTCAATTTCCTCTTTAGGTTTTGATACATGGTCATTTCCCCATTCCTGTTGCTTTGTTACCATAAAAATCACTGTACAATATATTTTTGGCAGTATTTGCATAGTGAGTGTTATGTCTGAGCTTACAAATTTTTCCAAAATAAGATGCTGTTAATGGCTCACTTCGCTGCTCTTCCCAAAGAGAACTGGAACTTCTTGAGTCCTATTGTTTCAAATTTTATCATTTCTATTTCTTGTGCGGATACCATTAATTCTTTCAAAAATATTGTCTTTTACATTCAAATTCAAAAGTGTCCATGGTGTTATACGCAGAGTTTGGACCGTAATCTTTATCCGCAGATTTCACACTCTTGTTGTGGTAGGAAATATTTTTTTTTTGTGGTAGGAAATAAAGTTTTCCTAGATTTTCTCCAATTTCATTGATTTTATTTTGACGCTAAATACTTGTATTAAGTCCCGGACTTTTTTCATTTGCTTTTTTATGTATCTTCCGGTAAAGTTTAGCAGATGATACATTGAAAGATAATGCTGCTGCTTCACATGATGTCTTATATGATTCTCTAGAGGAAAAATTGATCCTTTTTCCTTCAGTAAATTTTACAATTATGGAATTGTAATGTTCCCCTGCATTATTATCCACATTTAAAATTAAACTTTCAGAGTGGCGAGCACCGCGATTTACTACAATCATAATTTCGTGGTTAAGACGACTATATTTTAAATGTGGAATCCAATCCTTCTCACCTGCCTTGGATCACTCTTGGTGTAATAATCAACAGCACCATGAATTCCAGATCTAATACGGTTTTCGGTTTTTCCGGTTTTCCAAAGCTAGACGTTGCGCTCTAGAAACTCATTTCCTTGACGTACAACCGTACTTTTTGAAAGTTCCTTAAGCTTGGAACAATAGTTTCTCAAGACATGGTTTCTGCATTCAATTTTCTGTACAATGCGATTATTGTACGGTCTATAGTCTAGCAGCTTTCTATGTACACTGCTGCCGCCATCTCCTATCAGATATGCATATTTTAAATTGTACATTTAAACTCTCAAGGCATTATGAAAAGGCATTTGATTCCATAAACCACAATGAAATGTTTAAACCTCTGGCGTCTTATAAATTATCGCTATATCTCCCTACTACGACACATTTATGAATATACAACAGCAACAGTAAGACTCCACGAAGAAACAAACAAGTTTAAAATCGGAAGGGACACAATCAAAGAGACACAATATCCCCCAAACTCTTTACAAACCTACTAGAATATGTGTTCAAAAAGTTCGAAATGAGGGACAGTGGCATAAACACAGACGGAGGGAAGTTAAACAACCTTCGCTTCGCCGACAACATCGAATTGATCTCGGATCGGTTGGACGAGATAAGAGAAATGCTTTTTGGATTAAAGATCAACACCAATAAAACAAATTTTATGACAAACCTAGTCCCCAGCTGCAATTTAATATCAGATGGAAAAGAAATCCGATATGTAACAGCATACAAATATCTACGACACGAAATACGAATTGATATAGACAACCAGACTTGCCAACTGAGCAGAAGGATAGGACTAACTTGGACTGCGTTCGGAAAATTAAAATACATATTCAAATCAGATATCCAGATGTGTATTAAACACAAAGATTATAACCAATGTGTCCTCCAAGTGTTAACATACAGATCCGAAACGCCATGGAGAGATCTATGCTCGGAATAACGCTGAGGGACAGCATACTGAACAAGGAGATATGAAAGAGAAGTAACTTTGAAGATGCTGTGGGCACGGTGACACGTTTAAAGTGGAATTGGACAGGCCATGTTGCAACATCACAAGACGATAGATGGACAAAAAGGATACTAGAGTGGCGCTCCAGAGATAAGGCACTCAAAACTAGAGGTAAACCAACATTCGTCCAACTCGATGGACGAATGATATAAAGAAGATCTCCTCTAACCGGATCCAAGATGCCCAAGACCGTACAAAGTGGAATAAGTACAGAAAAGCTTACGTCCAGCAGTGGAAGAGACAACGCTGACATATGATGAAGTAAATTAATTAATTAATTTATAATGTATTTACCTTTCATCTTCTTGTAAAGTATTATCCGTCATGTTCACATAATTGCACTTTTTTTATATCTCAATTTTTTTAATCTGTGTTTTATACTTGCTCGCTTCGAGCTTTGAAAAAGCTTTCCTTTTTGCTTGTTTAGCCCATGTTGTTTAAAATAAAACTAAACTAATGTTTAGTTTGTGTACAGTGAAGTCATAAATAATAAAGTGTATAAGGATTTTTTAATATTTGCTATAAATAAACGCAGCAATAAATAGCAGTGAAAACATAAATCGGTATTTGATGCAGTAAGCAAGCAATAGAAAATTTTAAAGATGTCGTGGATCTTTATGGGACCTACTTTACAAGTTTACATCCTTTTTTTCCGATTCTTATTTACAGTGTCAACAAATTCATTAGAAGACCACAATATACATATATGAAGCTAAACTCTTCTTTCTATTCTAATAAATACTGCCGGTAAAGACTAAAAAACTGTAAATATGTTAGACATAGAACAAAATAGAAATATAGTCAAAATAAAGAATTGGTTCCACTTGAGTTTTATGTGTTCGTAGATGCAACCAGATGTCTATAAATCACTATGTAAAAGATCATATTTGACTTCCTGTTCTATTTTATCTCCACTCTTTCTAAAACTTTGTACAAATATTCTTACAATTAATGAGAAAGAATCACTTTTATTCTACGTTTTAAGCAGCTAATTTTAAATAAAAATTTAAAAATCAAGCTGTATTGTATTCATAAAACATGTAATTTTTTCCGTGCAGCGAGTTTTGTTTTTTGTTTCTTGTACTAGATTTGCAGCAAATTGCAATTAAATCTTACAGTGAATTTTTAATTTAATGAAATAAAACATTTTTTTAAAAATTCGTGCTGTATGTACATAATTCTTGCAATTAAATAAAGGTTGTTTTATATTTCTAAGTATAATAGAATTTCAGTAAAACGTAGAATACGTAGACATTGTTTTTGCTGCTCTGTATTACGCTCTTAAGGTACTAACTATGTCACCGATCTGAATGCATGTATGTAATTACTGTTTCTCCTTTTGAAAATTCTTTTAACATTTGAACCCAAATGTGCTTCCAAGCATGTTTTTCTTGTATTATTAGATCCCTCCATGCTTTACAAGTTATACTAGACTAACCGACTGATACTTTAATTTCCACCAATTATTATCAGCATTGACGAGTTTTTTTCACTTTTTTCACATTATTCACAAGTCAGTATACATCTTTGTTATTATATAATAAGGTGACCATATGTAAGCGTTTACCGTGTACTATAAGCGTTTGAAACCCACTGTACGCGAATTGTCAGTGTACGCGATTTATACGCGTTTTCAAAGAAATTATAAAATTTTCGTCGCATAGTCTTTTTTAAACATAGTCTTTTATGTTTAAAAAAGACTGCAGAAATCTCAACTCAAACTTAAATTTTGGTGGATTGAAGAGACGTAGAACAAATAATGTTCACATACATTTAATTCAAAAATTACAGCGAAACATTCTTGGAGTCGGCTGCAACGCACACATTTTATCTAAAGCAATTAATACTGCCTCATCAAGTTTATCAATTGATCTCGAAATCATCATTCCTCAATTTTTTTGCATCGGTTGACTGATAGACTGGCTTAATTTAAAGTCATACTTTCCCAACATGGACAAATACCCAAAAGTCTTATATTCGTTTTTCAATAATGAAATGAGTGAGATGTTGTTATTTATTCACGGTCAAGCTATAATTTTTCACAATACTGTGACAAAAATTGAAAAGGACGATATTTCTGCTGCTAAAGTTGTGCTCATTTAAAAAGATTTGAAAGAACAAATTGAAATCAGAAAAGACAAACAGTTTCTTCCTCTTATGGTTAGCCAACTATTGAAAAATGCTGAAGAATCAAATAATGAAGTTAAGAAAAAGTTTATGCAGGAAGGTGACAGATTCTACCGTAATTGATTGAAATACGTAGAAGAATGGACTCAACTTTTAAATTAGATGTATTTGCATGGTCATTACTTCACGAAAATGCTAAATGGGAACAAATTAGACACAATTTCTTATTTGAAAAATTTAATTCAATTTGAGATCTACGACAATGAATTATTCGATGAAGTTCACAGAGTGAATTGATACTGTACAGAAAAATAAATTCAGAATGGTATTTGAAAGCAATCGAGCCAAATAAATGATGGGTTGAAGATTTTTCTCATTTTACAACCCTTCATAATCCTTTTCTAAATATTTTTAAAATAGTCGAAGCAGGTTTTTGTTTGCCAGATACGCTTCAGTGTTTTCAATAGCTAATGATATTTGGATTGAAGAAAAATCACGATTATCAGTTAATTCATTTTCTTCAATTTTAAGTCAAATTTAATTTACGAAATGTAAACTGTACTAAATTTGCCGATATAATTGAAATAGATGAAGCAATCCAGAAAAAATCATTCAACTGAAAAATATAAAAATTAAATAATATAAAATATGTAATATGTGTAACATTTGAAATGTTATTTAAATCAGTATTTTATGGAAATAAAATAACTACATTATTTTTGTTTATTTGTCAATTGTTTATTTTTACGTAATGTACGCGTTTAGGAAAAAAATATAAATGGTCACCTTATATATAAGTAATATTAAATACTAATAGTTTGTAAAACAAATGTCATAGCAAGCGAAAAATGAACTTACTTCAGCATTTCCCAATACAGTATGCACCATCGAAATATAAGCTCTCAAATCAAGTTTCTGCTTCTGATCCAAGCCAGATGTTAAACTAATGCCTTTACTGTTGACAAATTGTACGATTCCTTCTAATTCGGCAGGTAAAAAGGCACCACATTTAATAAAAGGCACTCGGCCTGTGGGTGACATTGCTTCCGCATTCGGTCTATGATCAATAGTAAAATCCAAATTACACATTTTCAAAAACGTTTGAACTGCTAAACAATTAGCATTATCAGGTAGTAATATTTGTTCTACATCGTAAGGCTGAAATAGTCTTACGTCATTTGGCCACGGTTCTTGAGCTGAAACAAAATAAAATATTCCATAATTATGTGAATTATTTATACTCCAAGGCGTATTACTACCTCCTACATCTAACTGTATTCTCTCTATGAGAGACATGAAGCCGTTTAATTAAAAAATAGAATAAAGTACAGCAACTTCAAAACAAATTTGAAGTTCTCTTGATTTGACAGATCCTTTGACATTTTCCAAAGATATCAGCAATCAAGAGTGCTAAATGGGAAAAACCAATAAATTGTCAGTTTTATAATAAAATGAAAGTTTAGAACTATTATGTTAATTAAAACAGCTTAGCTCATGACTCTTTGCGTAGATTGAAAGACGTGAAGCACGGACCAATTGGCAATAAACATTTTATTACATGTTCCCAAATTATCTCGTTCTTCAGAATGCATACACATAACTCGACAGTACTACTTACAGCTGCCATACTGTACCATGGCCGGTGGGAGAGATCTTTGATACGCAAGATATGGATTAGTGTATAACGGAGAAAATATTCGGAAAAAAGAAATGCAAATGTTTTCTTATAATTTTGCATAGTCAACACCAAAAGCTATACTAATTATCGTAATAGCTAACAATTTACTAAGCAAAATGAAGGCGGAGCGTACCACCAGCCATAGTAGAATACGGAAGCTGTAGGTACTTACGCACTGTCTCTTTCCTTGTTTTTATTGCGTTCTTTGTGAATGGTGGTAGAAGGTGTTTCTACACGAAATGAACCGAACTGTGAGTCTATTGTCTCGTGGACCAGGAAATAAAAATAAGTGATTTTAAAATATTCTACGTAATGCAAATTTCCTAAAAAGTACCCCAACAAAAACAATTATGCTGCCATATTTCAGAATAACAATTTAGTTGAAAAATCTTAATAAATAATCTTTAAAAGTGTATAGAAGATAAACACGTAAATAAAAATACAATTCGAGTTGTAAATGTACATAGGCGTTACACTTTTAACAACTGTACTGAGCAATTATTGTTTTTTTTTTAATTTAGGAAAGAATAATTTTAATTTTAATTGACAATCATAATAGCTCTAGAATATTACGATATATTACCAAATACTCAATCAAAACCTTGATTTCTATAGTATTTGATATTACATTATATTAGATGACCTATGTTTTCAGACTACATAACGCATGACGCTAGGAGTTTGTTTGTGGTTGATAGTGTGATAGCAACATGCAATCTTCTAATTATTTTTCATTCTCGGTTTGCAGTACAAACCGTAATAATATCCACAATTTAAAATAACACTATATTTATAACATAGATCATTATTTTGCAAATTAATTGAAAACTTACCATGATTAAGTAAAACTTCCTCTCCAATTGTCATAAGAAATTTACAGTCATCAGATTTTTGCTCTGTAAACGATTTATGTAGGTACTGATTAAGTTTTACCTGATTTATATTAACATTCGTTGTATCATTTTTCTTATCACTTTTATCACTTTCACAATCAGACTGATAAAATTCTTCCTCTTCAGGTATTGTTGTAATTAGTTTACTTGTCGAAATCATTTTTACATTTATTTATAAATTGCAAGAAATTTTAAATTTAATCAAAATGTAAATTATTGAATTTTGAAAATAATTGTTTGACGGACGTCAAGACAATTTCGTTGTGTAATCAGCTTTTATGATTAATCCTAAAGTCGGAGATTTCACATTATTGAACATAAATAAAAAATATTATTAAAGTTATTTAACTTGGTGAATGGGGAATGCCGTAACTAAAAAACAGGGATGCAGAGCTGTAAAAATAAAATTTTATTTCGGTACGCAATAGAATTTTATTATAATCGGAAAATACTTGTGGTTGTAACATTTGAACTTTTTTCACAATGTTTTATTTTAATTATTTATATTTTCTTCGCCGGATACACTTATTTTACTAGTGGTGGCTTATTTATTTTGTGAATAAATATGTATCACTGGGTTTTGTACATTATGCTAAATCTTTATAAACTACTCGTGCATCAACTAAAATTGATCCATCTGAACTACAATTATATAAAATAGAACTTGACAACACTGTTCTTTTTATTGTTGTCAAAATGTCGAAGAGAGGTAAGATATGTGTTTTTCTAATTTATCTTTGATTTTCGTAATAATCTCTTTAAAATACTATTCGTAATTGCTATTGTTTGATTTAACTGGTTATTCTTGATTGTTTACGATAATTAGTTTCCAAAGAAAATATTAATTTATACATTAATTGTTAAAAAGTACTTTAAGGGTTATGTTTGGCATGTTATTAAGTTGTGAATTTTTTTAGGACGTGGTGGCTCCGCGGGAGCTAAATTCAAGATATCTTTGGCTATGCCCGTTGGGGCTGTAATGAACTGTGCAGATAATACAGGTAATTTTAGATATATAATAAATAACTGCTGCTAGTGAGACTTTTCTAAAAGCACTAACTACCCTTCAACTTAACGTTTTAATGCATATTAGGTTTGTGTAATATGTTTAAATTTGTAATTAGGCTTAGAATTGACATTAGCAGTGTCTTTGCAAAGTCAATATCATTTTTTAGCTAATCTCTGTTTGTGTTTTTAGGTGCTAAAAATTTATATGTTATAGCAGTTCATGGCACCGGAAGTAGGTTAAATCGTTTACCTGCAGCTGCTTGCGGCGATATGATTGTTGCTACGGTGAAAAAAGGTAAACCTGAACTGAGAAAAAAGGTTATGCCTGCAGTTGTGATCAGGCAAAGAAAACCATTCCGAAGGAAGGATGGTGTATTCTTGTACTTCGAAGATAATGCAGGTGTAATCGTGAACAACAAAGGTGAAATGAAAGGCTCTACAATTACTGGACCCGTTGCTAAAGAATGTGCGGATTTATGGCCGAGGATAGCTTCAAACGCTAGTAGTATAGCGTAAGATAAGATGCCTTTGTTGTAATGTATAATATATAAAAAAATAAAATGTTACTTCTAGAACTTATTTTATTTGTTTTTATATGTTAATAGAACATACACATAATATTTTGAGAAAGCAGAGGTATTTTTTGTAAGCTTGTACAAAAATTAGACACTGCCATTATTAGACGTAGCTGTAAGTCTGGCGCGTATGGTTTTCTTTTCATTAATTTTGTAACACTAAAAATTAATACTTTTAAATTCCCCCTTCTCGTTTTTTATGGTTTTTACTTCTTTCATTCTAAAGAAATGCTTTATAAAATTTCTTTATTACCTCCAAGGCAAGGGAGTTGTCACAACAATTTGGGTGGTGCTCTAATATCCTAGTAAGAATTTCTTGCAACTTTTCCATAATCTGATTGAAATGTGTGTTTTATACTTTCAAATTAAAAGGGTTACTTATTCTATATTCTGCGTACTTTACAGTTGATCTCAAGTCGCTGATGTTTGATTTATTGTTCCTTGTATTGAAATATTGCAGCAATCATAGTTCTTCATGTTATCAGAAATTGTTAGTCACATTTTACTATACATATTGTCACACCTGTTCCATTTTTCTTTACCTTATATGCGGTAGTTTCAGGTTCGGAAAGATATGTATCGTATCCATGTCTGTTGATGCTTTTCTGCAATGGAAATGCATTAATGACAGGCTAAACGAGGGCAAGTTGTGACTTCCGATGTTTTTTATTTGGTCCATTCATCGGATAGGAGATCTTCCTCCAGGATATTTCACGGCACTCCCTACTATTGGTTTTTCAATTCTGTTCTATAAACATGAGCTGAATACTGGAGATATGTACCTGACTTATTTTTGCGAAAAGTGGTGTGCTGATATATAGTTCCTACAGAAGTGAGAAATTTCTGCGATCTTTAATATAGATCCACAGGGCTACCTTTCGAATGCCTGCATTTTTCTGCTAGTTTCATAGGATCCGGAAGGTTAGGATTCGCAAAAATTTTATTTTGTTCAGAGTTATTGCCCTGAAGCATTCGCGATTCAATTTTACTATGCCGTTTTTCAGAGAATTGTCTGTGCTTTATCGCATCCGCTATTTTTGCTAACTGTTCTAAAATGGAAAGAACACTTAAATGCAACCTACCCCCAAAAAAACTTGCAAGCGATATGTTTCTATTATGAGTGCTATCATAAGATTTAATGCTAACCTGATACTAAAATGGAAAGAACACTTAAATGCAACCTACCCCCAAAAAAACTTGCAAGCGATATGTTTCTATTATGAGTGCTA
>WYDF02316392.1:0-14680 GCA_009867245.2 Adranes taylori
CCTATATAAAAATGGTGCTTGTTAAATTCGACAGTTAATCGATGCAAAATAAGTATTGTAGTAAATAGGAAAACCACTTTTAATGCGAAATTTATTTGCTGATTAAATTTAAATTGACATGCCGCAATAATTTGCTTATTACCACATTATCGATTAGATAATATAAAGTTGAATGAGTTTGGGTCATACCCATGCAATTAAATTTTATGGTTATATACTTACATGTCATTAAAATGTAGTAATAAATAAATTTACTACTTGAACGATAAATTTTATTGATTTAGTATTGTTAAAGTCAATGAAGGTTGCTTCTTATTGTTTTAATATTACGTATAAATAATATATTGTGACTGCAGAATTATGTTTGAAAAAAACGCATTGGTGCTGAATATTTACATTATAATTTACGTAGTTAGAGAACTCTAACTTACCGACTGGTTAATAAATATAAATACAAACAAAAGAGACAGCCAATACTGATTTACATATAATTATTTAATAAAACTTTTAAAGAACTATTCACTAATACTGTGGAACCTCGATTCACAATCATCTCTGCTTACGACCAACTCTTATTGAAAGCAGACGAAGTAGAGGTGGTGGATAATCAAGTTGAAGAACTCTACATAGAAGAGATGTTAAGTTGCAAAATGAATAATTAAAGATCAGACAGGACTAACATACGTTGGGAGAAGAGGAAATTATGGAGGAGGATACTATTCCTATTACTATGCTTAAAGATATTTGTAGTACGTAGACTGTGTTGCAGGAATTTGTTGAGAAACACCACGCTAACAAGGTTATATACAATAGTGTAATTTATCTGTTCAACAACAATGATGTGTCGTACTTTGTAAAAATCATATATCATGGGAAAAGACAAATTTCCTTAGATCAATTTCTTGTACGCCAAGTAGATACTAAATAGGGAGAGAAGTCACTTAAGAAATTACAGCAAACCATCAAGCCGCAACCCAGCACACCATTAGATAGAACCATCGTTTTTCCGGAGTTGTCGATGAAATTTGTGACTGGATTTTTGGTTGACGGAGGTTTCCTCTTAATACCACCGAAACAAAATCACTTGATTTTTTTTAAAAAGGCGATAAAATTCACCCCACGTGGATGATCAATTCCACCTAACAGTTGTGATCGATTACAGCCCATGAGAAATTGGTTGAATTTCTCGCTTTTCCCCTTTAAACATTGTCAAATTGGCAGCGTGCAATACATAACCAAACATCACTATTATAGTAGGTAAATAAACTGAAAAACAAATAGTTTTCAACGTACCTTGGAAAGTACCCGGTGTACCAGAAAGGATGAAAATGTACGATCACTTTTAAACTTATTTATTTGAAGGAAGAAATGAATTTTTGCCGAACAAAACACTTCTAGTTATTCATTGAACTAAATTAAACAAGGTTGCCAACTTACTACTTTCAAATAATGCGAGCGCAAAACTCAAAAATATTGAAATTTGATTTAGGGATCAATTTCGCTTCACAAAATCAATTTCACCCCATTTTACGATACCCATGTCTACAAGTAATTGCAATCTTTTGTGCACTAACTGGATTTCTTGCGGGTGCTTTGTTTTACGTTCATTTAATCCATAGAGAGCAAGTTAACGACATTGTGTAGCAACTAATTTATTATGTATGTAATGAATTGAAATTCCTAATTTCAGTGCGTTTTATAAAAGAGATTAAATGCGTTGGTGAAACTTACATTTGATTCGCTTTTATGATAATTGTATTAGGTCGTAAATTTTATTAAGTTTCGTCTTATCATTTTCGAAACATTCTTTTGTTTCATTCGCAAATCTATTTTTCTCGTAAATTAGGGTTTACTAATCAATGTTCTATCAATATCAGGCAAAAGAACTTGCTTTTAACGTTTAGAGTAAGTGTTTCAACGAAGCGATTAGAAAATGTATCTAAAATACCTTAAAATGCAATAAAATTATCTACACCCATTAAAATCTAGTTTTTTTCTCATTTCCTTATCAAAAACTTTTCCTCTTTGATATATTACGTTTCGAAGATGGAGCTGATGAGTAGTCTGGCAATAAATACTCCATATGGTTTTTTGAACTAACGAATGTTACACGTTTAAATTGATCATCTTGACACGTTCCGAAAAACATAATCACCACTTCAACAGAACTAAAACGGTTTTAAAGTTTTAACTTGAAATGCTTCTTTCATCTTTATTTTTTCATTTTCAATCCAATAACACTAGTGTACCAATAACACTTAAGCGATGTAACACTGTCGAAAGTCAGGCTGCATTAAATCATCAAGCTGTAATCAAATGACTTAATATAACCTAAACCAAAGTAACCTAACGTAACGTTCGGTACCCCTGAATTCGTTTACTCATGAATCCCCTGATCCCCGTATTTGCTTATGGCGCAGACAGCTGCAGTATACGTTTTGTCGCGGCCTGCGGTAGCTCCTGACTCACTTTCTGAAAAATTCTTGAGCTGAAAGTCTGCCGAATTTTTAAGTGATTTTTCTCTAAGGCAATATAGTGCGAAGGTACGGAGTCTGGCGTACTTTTCGTTGAACTTTAATACCTTTACTACACCAACTACATCTTTGATTAAAACTATTAATCCATGTGCATCTTATTGGGTGATTTAGGCAAAAAACTTATTATCGATGGGTAGGTATATTTGTCCAATGCAACGTATACATACTGTAACCAGTTTGTTTCCATACTGGTTGAATTTGAAACTTTAGAGCAGAGTATTGGCCAATTTTAATAGCTCTGGGTTTAGCAATGTACCTGAAGGAATCTAAATTAATAAAGTATAAGTAATTACCTGTTGTTAGAGGTTTGATTCCTCTTGGAATTTGAATAAATTGCATTAAATATTTTGCTAACTTCCTGGTATTCGGATATAATTTACTACAGAGATATTTGGGTTACCTAAACGTCAGATACTCGTGTGCAACCGTGGGTCAATAATAAAGTAGGTGCAATATTCTAGATATCGTCGTTTTCGGTTGTCATGTACTAATACGTTGAGTTTGTAAGATGCAGAGGGCGCATTGCCATACAGTTAATGCCAAGACAATTTTGACTGTTTTTCTTGTAGATTTAATTATGATTTAAAATGGATAATAATGTGGGTTGTAATGGAAGACGAGGTCTGTGCTGCGAGGAAATGTAAGCACTGGGCGAGAGAGATGGAATAGGGCTCTGAGGGCGAACGGCCTAATTAATTGATTTCCCTGGTTATTAATTTTTCCTTTTGGTTCGGATTTAGTCGTAAAAATAGTGATGCGATTGGCTGCTCGACTAGGTCGGCGTTGATTAAGCAATAGAAGCTGGTTAATGCATTAGTGTGAAAGTGTAGGTGTACTTTCCGACATAGCTGCATTATGGAAAGGCCGGATATGGCACTCTCTTCCATTTAATTGTGCAACACGCACGCCAAGTTTTGGTTCCCGTACTTTAATTTTATATATATAATATCTGTGTATTGAAACGTAAGTGTGTTAATCATTGGGTAATGGATATAGTTTTTAAACTATGCTACTAGATTCCATTGACTGGTAAAGCCCATTTTGGTACGGAAGAATTTTTATATGGCTAATTCCGATGCGAATAGCTTGCGGATGTATTTACGTTGGAGGTAATTTTTCCTGTCTTGATCTCACGTGAGAACAACCTGATGGGTTTTGGGAAAAATTTTTAAAGTAGCTTATTCACTTGTTGTATGCCGCCATATTGGAGTCCAGCAAGTAGCCGTACATCCAAATCTTGGGTGTCCGTGTTGACGACGACATAAGACAGCTGTTGTAAACCTCCCAACCCGTAGTTGTAACATGTGTGGAATACTCCTCCAGTCCGACTCAGCGTGGGAAACATTGGTCAACATGTATCTTTTTGTCAAATCATTTGTCATTTTTGCTTAATTTTTTTGCACCTCACGCTATCTGATAATTGAAATTTGGATTTCTACATTAATTTGCTCAATCTTGTTGTGAATTAGTAAAGTATTATATTTCCCGTCCGCTGGCGTAGGCAGTGGAAAAGTGTAATTAGGGGGGTTTCAGGTTAATAAAGGATTCTAGTAGATTTTGAAAATGTAATAAATAGGAGGGGTCATAATAAAATGGGTTTTAGTAGTTTTAAGACTTATTCAGTCGTCGTTTTTATTGTGAATATTTTTGGATTTATTGATGGGGATACCGTTAATTTTGACTTATATGTAGTAAACACGCTTAAAATTAATTATTGTATCATTTAGGTGAATTGCTAACCGCATTATACCTATTGGGTGTTATTTGATTTAGATTGTACAACCAGTGCGCAACGGTCATATACCGTAATTTATTTACCGTTAGGCGTAAAACACCCTTCATATTATATACTTGAACTTTATTATGTGCTTTAGTATATTTAAACGCAAATTTACACCGATTTGCAAATAAACACATTATTATAAATTGTATAATCTATAATACTAATCAAATATTACTGCGTAAATCATACTATCAAATTACCACTAAACTTAATTGTTGATTACCTTAAATTATACACAGTTCTTCCAATTAAAGATTTCAAATATTAATAAAGTAAATTATGAAATTAATATTTCTTATTACTTATACCTCGAAAAAATGTTAACCACGTCCAGGACTCGAACCCAGACCTCTCAATATCCGGTCGATTGCTCTACCAATTGAGCTAACGGGCACTTTTTCGAAGACACAAATAGTTTTTAATTCCGTATCTATTAATATAGGCAACTTATATATCAGGAATTGATTTGGCCACCTGCTTGCCATATGTCAAATATTGCTACGTACAGATATTTTTGCTTCATCTTAAAATCATGGTAAATTGTTACATGTTTTACATTTTAATTAAGTGGTGGTATTATTATTATTATTATTATTGTTAATTGTGGTTATTATTTGGTGTGCACTCCCTAGCCTATTTCTTCCGATATTAGGTCAATCTCGGTCGCACATCCAAGCTAGAGCAGACGCCTCATCCACAGACGAAATTGGAGCCAATTATCCCGACGTCCTTCGGAATCCAGAGCTCCCCGCGGAATACCAACTTTCAATGAGGGTACACCAAGAGAAATAATGCGTATATTACTTTTTTATTAATATTGAAAAAGTGATATTTTTTTAAATAAAGGAAAGAATGTTCTTTCGGCCGACGGCAATAATGACCGCGTCAAGCTTTTCATGTAGTCTCAAATTTCAATTGGACCATAGATTTTATGGTGATCCAACTTACCATTATTACCCACTTTCTCTTCATTTTATCAAAACCTAATGGTGCCTAATGACTGGTATATTTATTTATTTATTTATCATTCGACATCAACTTTGTAACACTCACTCAATTAGAAATTGGAGATTTTGGTCCCCCAATTTGGCATAAATTTCAATGGCCCAAATCTTAATTTGAATATTTGTTAAAATTTCGAGCAATTTTCTTCTTGAAAACGCGAGTCGTGTGGTATAAACCCGAATCGTGTGGTAAACGCTTGGATTTGTAGGTAATTGATAATTTCATAATCCATATTTTCAAAAATTTATAACTTTTTTGTGAATGGTTTTCGAGAATTTCATTATCTTTCAAAGTACAAGTACGGTATATTATGAAACTTGTATTGGAATATGTCATTTATTCGAAAATTCCAGAATAGCATCCTTCCAATATTCTCATGTTGTCACGAGTTGCACGATTTTCATATATAATAGATAAAGTTTTTAACTTTCAAAGATTTAATATTTCTTTCTGTAAATATTTCAAAATAAGAAGGAAAAATTCTGTAACCCAAAACATGTCAACATTATCAATTTGAACGTAAAGTGTAAAATTTATTAGTTCAAGAAACTTATATGGAGTATTTGTAATACTATGACTTAATTCAATTAAAAAAATTTCAATTACCTTTTATAGGAAATACCGGCTTCGAAAGAACAATTAAAAAATCTATGTAAATTGAATACGACATATAAATCGTATGCTTTATAAGAGATAGAGAAGTGCGAGGTTTGAGATAATTAAAGTACCTTTCAGTGATGAAGTGTAATTAGTTTAAGATATATCATTTAAGTGTCGTTGCGTTCAACGGGAAGTTAATTAAAGTAGTAAACATTGAATACGGTAGAAAATAGATTCGTTTAAACGCAATCAAGTTCCTATGTAGGTTAATCTAATGATTTATGAGCAACATTGTAAGGGATTTTATAATTATATGATAATAATTAATTAATTTAATTACTTTCTGAAAATATATTATAGATATTTTCTATTTGATATAATTTTGGTTTCACTATGTTTTCTGGTTTCGTTTTAAATAATCTTACATTCCTATAAAATAATTGTAAATAATCCAGTACTCCTATATAATGTCCTTCTCTATTCCATCATAAATATATATTTTCTATATATTGGTTTTTTCTCTGGGAGGTTAGATGTTTTTTATTGAAAAAGAGTTGTATACGAATTTTCATTTCATTTCTAAACTTCATCAGAGTATTATTTCTTGTTATTGTGTGACACATTAAGAAGTAATAGCCCAATGAACTTTCTAATTAAACGAAAGCTCGCAAGTAGAATTTTTCAATATGTGACAACAACAACAAGCGCCATCTCGCTTCGATTGTAAAGCACTATAAGTAAACTGAAAATTGTTTTTTTTACATTTCTTATGAACACAGTGATATACGAAGATCTACATAGATATACGAACAAAAAACAATAAAGTTTGGAGCAAAAAAATGACACCTAGACATTCACCAATATTTCAATACATTCTGACAAATAAGTTCTCGGAATTGTGAAAGCGCCGGGCTATACTGTGGTCACATAATGACATAGGCGAAACCCCAGAAAGAGAAACGAAATTTGAAGGGCCAATTTAAAGATCCAGAAGCGTTGATGTCCAGCTAATGCTTTAACCAATACAAATTTTGTATCTGCAAAAGCAGAAGCAGACAGCAGACAATATAATGTATATTATTCCACCTGGTACAAAATCTCACACATGTTTCTTTAATCATAAACATAAAGCAATCAAATCGACGTTACAAGCTTGCAATATTGTTTATTTTGTGTAAGTAAGATATGCTTATTAGTAAACAAATTGTTATTTCGTATATTATAGTTTTGGTTAATCATAATGAATATTTTCGTTATTACACTGAAATGTTGTTTACATTGAAAGAAAATTAAATTAATGATGCAATAATGGTGATTATAAAATAAACAATAGCGATTCGATTTTAAACAAAACACTATTTAAGCGATGCAAATCAAGCAGTACAAATGTACAGTAATAAAAATTACAAAAAAAATAAAAGCGGTGAATGTAAATGTGCGGTGATAAAATAATAAAGCAATACTAATGCGGAAATCATTTACAAATGGTCAACAATACAACAGGAAGGCGGGAGTAAATCTAAATCCACGATGTGTATTACGAACAATGTAGGAATTTTAGGAGTTCAGTATAGGTCACTAACACCCGGTCTAACGTAGTTGCTATGCTCGCTGAGTAACTAAAACTAACCCCAGTTAACGTAGTGAGAATTGTACACTCTAGTGGGCAGTAGCTAATAAGGAAAGGAAACATCTATCAGTCACAATAACACCCCAGTTAATGTAGGTGTTGAAAGTACCGAGAGACTAAAACTAACCCCGGCTAACGTAGATTAGAGGTATACACTCCAGTTATATAGGACATAGGGTAGTGGTAAGGTAGAAAGAGAAACGTTATTCTACATGCATGCAACTCTGAAAACAGTACATATTATATAAAATACCTTAGCACACGTAGACGACTGTCGCTGGACTTTCTGTTGGTGCTGCTCTCGCTGTTGCTGGCTGCTGCTGTTGCACTTTTTTTGTTTGGCTCAAATCAGGAAACTAACTAAATCCTAGTGAAATCTCGGTATTTATAGACGAAAGCCACCACACAACTTAGGCTCCGGTCTACGAGCCGATGTGTAGCCAACCACTCACTCCTTACTATCGATACTGTTTTCGCTTGTTACAGTCTAGCAATAGTAGTTTACGCATATCCTCACGGTGGAGTATAAAGTGCGTGCAACAGCAGTCAACAAATCAACCATCTGCGCTCCATGAGTGCATGTTTCTATGCCAGAGTAGATTACTACCACTTCAAATATTAAAATAAACAATAATGCGTCATATCGTATTGACCAGCAGTGGAACGCGATGTATTCTAATGCACCATACAAAAACGTGCATGCACGCATTACTGAACGCTGGATCATACATTTACTGAGATACCTGTAAGTAGCACGCTAATGTAAATGGATAGGCCAGTAAGTTATATCCCTACTTCTACCTAACGTACGTGGAGCTATGTACTTAGCTTAGAACAAAAAATACTTTCTAGTTTCAGCGGTACCAGAAATCTTGTTCGTTTATATATTTAATTTTTACGGAATGAATAATTCTTATTTATTTATTATGAAGGATTACGTCATTTGTAGAGACATTTATCTTTTAAGTAACATGCTTTGTTACAAAGTTATTAATAAAATTGCATAGTGTTGATCAATCACTTTTTTATCACTTGTAGTCAGAGTTGTATTTTGCTATGTATTATAAGATTTACTTTCAGCCACTGTAATCTTCTAGACTAGTGGTTCTTAACCTTGTAATGATCGCGGCCTCTTTACATTCTACAAATGTTTTCGCGGCCCTCGTAAATTCTTAAAATGTTCTTGTATTTTTGAATATAATTTGTAGAAATGATTATATTTGCTATACAAATTGTAAACCTAGATTTATAAAAACTATTTTAATTCTTAGATTAATTTCAAATCTTACAAATACTAGTTCTTGCACCCCGACAAATATCTTTCGTGCCAAATTTTCGTCAATTTTTCTTTAGTTCTTTATAAAGTATTTTATAACCCTGAATTTCTGATATTAAGACATTTGGCTCTCTCATACTCCTGATATTTCATGCAATTTTACATTTTGATTATTATATGCTTTTGATGAACAGTTCTTTCGTGAAATGATATTCAAAATTATTTTGAAAACTATAAATTTAAGTAGGAGGTTCCGAGAAGGAGGAGGGTCCGAAATTGACTACTTGTTGATGGATGAGAGAACGAAAGATATGTCTATAAGCATAAAAGTTGGTACCAGAAGTGAATCTGGCCATTTTCCGTTGGAGGGTAAACGCGAAGCAAACAGGTTGACGGAAAAGATAAATAGCGAGCATGTTGATGATGGTGAGAGGGGATACGCGGATATATGGAATCACAAGGTAATGTGCAGATTTACGGAACTGACCCAGGAGATGAAATAGGAGAATATAGATGGAATAAACTGTGTCATACAGGAAGTAAAAAATAATTACGTGTGAAATAGAGGAAAGAAAAGGGAAGTGAGAGATATAAAATAAAAAGTGTTTTGCAAAAAAGCTGTGTGGGGAATTACACACTAAAAAGATAAATGAACTAACATGGTATATACATCTGGCAGACAATAACACAAATATTCTACACGTTATAACTAAAATCTCTCAATTACAATAACACAGAAAGTACACTATACATTATAACTAGGTACCCTCTGCAATAGGTCTATTATTTCTTACCTTCATAATATATGTAATATTCTAAATATTTCTTAATTCATACAATAGTCTACACCTGTTTAATTATTTATAACATATTCTCAAGAGAGACAGTTACAGTGCAATCAAACTAAAACTGCAATTAAAATAAATATTCGTTGACTCAAATAAATAGCATCACACGGAAATAGTCTATAAAATGTTATATGGTAAACATTTTATAGATGTTATATGGTAAACAAATATTACGTATCAATAAAATAATCAAAATGGCGTTTATAAATCATCAAATTACGTATGAACTATTTATCAAATAATTCTAACCTAACTATAATTTCTGGTGTTCCATCACAAACTTAATTTATAATGATTTTTATATTCATGCACAGCGACCTTATTTATTCGTTTAGATTTATTTTAATTTATCTCGATAATTAAACACTTCGCCTAACAGTTTTACGATTATTTTAATCGTAAAACTATTACTCAAAAAGATTTGTTTAATTTCATCAAATACTGTAACTCCTATCACCCTAACTGACTTAATCACAATTTAATTTTGTTCATAATTTCATTATGAATTAATTTTATTTACAGCTTGTATAAAATTTCTTGAGCCAAAATTCCTAGAAAGAGAAGGCACATAGAGAAGAAGAACCCAGTTGATATTTGAAAGCAGCGGCGTGTGTGCCTTGAAACATAGACTATTTGTAAAAAAATATTTGCAATTTTTAAGTAATGTGTTTTAAGTAATGTTTTTTTAAGTAATGTAGTTCATTTGTGTCTATTATTATTTGTTTATTTTGCAATTAGCTGGATGACTCATACAAGTTATTCATCTTAAGTGGTGTGTTTCTAATACGAACTATATCCTTAAATTGTCTTTTTTTAATTAGAAGACTGTAACGTTCCATAATAAAATTTATTTACTTCTTTATATAACGTATTTTAGTAAGTAGCATATCCATCGGTATAATACTTCCAAAGCCCTGGTAACTAAAACAAGAGACCCAGGTTGCTCACTTATAATTTTTGTAACTTATACTAACAATAGTACTGAAATTTATGTGCTTTAATTATAAATTATATTGCATTTTTAAAATTAATGTTATGGAAGTCTATTAAACATTAATTCATGCAAACTCGGAATATAGTAAATTATGTATAAACTTGAATTCGTTGATTTATGACCTGATTAGGTTTTATATGCTTTTAAATATACCTTTTCTACTCCAAAAATAGTGATAGGCGATTCATTATTAAAAGCATGCTGAAAACAAGCTTAATCTTTATATAAATAGCACAAGCGTTTTCAAAAGGATTATCAAAATTGAAATGACAAGTTATGAATTAGGCCGTATGCTTTTAAACAAAAAGCGCAAGTTACGAGGATTATTTTAAATATCTGACAGCAATAATATTAAAATTGTATTTTGTGTTACATAAAAATAATTATAATTTAATAATTTCTAATTTGAAGTTATTAATATAAAGTTGTTAATATAAAGATGAAAGTATTTGAAAATTAAAATTTTATATAATCTAAACCACATATAAAACCAATTAATGTTGTTAGATCTTTCGATTTATTTAATCATCATCAGACTATATTCTACAAAAAATTACCTTAAAATAACAATTAATTGTATTTAATAGTATTATTTAACTTACTCAATTGAATTATAACATGCATAAAGAGACGTTCAAATTTGATTAAATTACTTTTAACAATTAGATAACATATTCAAAAATTATTGGCTTTCAATTAAGAATAAAATAAATTTGTTTAATTTTGAAACTAATAAAGCAATACGCTTTATAAAATTATTAAATTAAATCTTATGGCTCAAAAAATTCATTCATTCGTAATTAAACAAAACATATTTGATCAAAAAATAATTTTTCATTTAAATTGATATCTCAGTTTGTTTCTTTTCAAGAGGCAAATATTTCTAAAGATTTTGCTGTATTTAACTTTAAACCTTTACTATAAAAATGCAAAATGTTGGAAAAGTTATTTCTATTAAAGTTATGATCTAAATTATTAATATGAATAGTGAAACTAGAATCATCTTTAGAAAGTCTAATGCTTCTCAAATGTTCATTCAACCTTATTTTGAAAGGTCTCCCAGTTTGGTTAATATAATTTGCACAGTTACATTCTAATTTATAAACACCATTTGTATTTTTATTACCATTTCTTAACACCATTGAGTTTTAAGTTTTTTTTTTTTAGTTTTTTATTTCATTTGAAATATTACCCATAAATGGTATACAAAAATAAAATTCCTTCTATAGAAAATAAGAATAGAGTTTTATCTTTATTTTTAACAAATAACGTTTTTACATTCAATTTATTACAGAATGCAATATTAATTCTTTCATTTTTAAATAAGTTTTTTATACATTTTTGAAATATTATCCATAAGTGCTATCGAAAAATGGCATCTTTCATTTTCTTTTCAAATGTTAAATTCATTCTTTGTGATAGGTTTAACAATTTAAAACGTTATTTATAAAAAAGTTTTTCTATAACAGAAATTGGAAAATCATTAACATATACAATTTTTAATAAAGTTTTTAGTTCAACAATAAAGTTTGATTTACTCGTGAAATGATTTGAAATTAATGCAATAACTTGTATGAGTAAGTTACCAAAAAAAAAATAATAATAATATAAATTATAAAAAAAAGTAATAATATAAAAATAATAATAATGAATAATATTATTAATAAATTAGTTTTTTAAATATTACTATTAAATAGATTTAATAGTTATTTTAATTTAATTATTGCAGAATATAGTCTGGTGAAGATTGAATAAATCGAAAATTGTTTCAGATTATATCTAAATTTAATTTTTTGCTTAGTACTCCACTACAGCGACTAAAAATCAACTTATGGAAGTATTATTTTAAAAGTTCTTCTATAACTTATAAATTAATGCAACGTATTTTTGTCACGAGTCACTGAACTTAAATGCTACGTTTAAAAGACAAAGAAAAAATATTGCTTAGTTTTGTAATAAAATGTTCTATCACTTGTAATTATTGTTAAATTAAATTGCACTTCATTGCACTAAATTGTAAGAACACGAAATTGCCAATTGGTAGATATTAAGTTAGTTCTAGGAAAATTGAGTAACGATCGTCCTAGACTGACTTATGTAGAAAACATTATCTTACTAATCATGTCAACGTGGCATTAATACTAATAATAATTACTAAATAATATTTATTAATATTTAATAAATAATATTTATTAATTAGTAATAATTATGACATATCAAAAATTTAAGTTACAGTATATGTATTATATAATAAAATATACTTTGCAATGAGAACTAGATGGCCTGGCGCAGGTGCGCTTGGTTGTATGATGGTTCAATGCTGGTGTTTGTATTTCTTATTGCTAATTGCAAATAACTAAACTTAAAACTAATAATAAGTCCATTAATAAAAAATTTTGTACATCGTTATTTAAGTTTTTTATTCTATGACCGGTTTCGCTTATATAGCATCTTCAGGTACTACAATAAATTTTATTTTTATTTAAACTAAGAGATCTTAAACATATTGGGAGAATAGATATCGTTGCAATGTCACAACCAGAAATTAAGAAATTAATTATAATAGTTCTTAATTAAGCAAGCAATTATCGAAAATTGCGAATCATATATGAGAGACCACAAAGGTAGAAAAAATTCCGCTGAACATTTGGATGGATGGCCATTTCTGCTATTAAGGTTTATTAAGCTTCCTCGGCACCCACTTTTTTACAGAACATCATTGTATATTCACTTATACAAATACAATGATGCTCTGTAAAAAAGTGGGTGCCGAGGAAGCTTAATATACCTTAATAGCAGAAATGGCCATCCACTCAAATGTTCATCGGAATTTTTTAAGAGATCTTAGTTTAAATAAAAATAAAATAATATATGTGATTAATCTAGCATTATTGTAATTGTTAGGTTCAGAGTGTTTGTTTTTGTTTGGAGATTATCTATTGCTTGTTGTGTATTATTTTGTGGTTTGAATCTGTTTGATTTCTATTTTTGTGTTATATATTATTTTTATTTGACCTGTCAATAAAAACAATATATAACACTAAAAATAGAAAACAAACTTGCTCAAACCACAATTAAATACATAACAAGCAATAGATAATATGCGAACAAAAACAAAAACTCTACCCTAAAAATTACAATAATGCTAGATTAATCACATATTTTATTTTTATTTAAACGAATATCTCTTGTTTTAAATTTATTCTAGTACCTGAAGATGCTATAACAGCGAAACCGGTTGTACATTAAAAAACTTAAATAAGGAAGTACAAAATTGTTTATTAAGAATTACTAAAAACACCTTATTATGGATCATGAAATTTTAACATAGTAATAAGTCAGTATATGCAAAGAACAATATTACTGAATTAAATTCTATTCAAACAGGATCATGGTTCTGATATTAAAGTGTTATGAAGTAAAGTGTCATGAACA
Source organism: Adranes taylori (assembly GCA_009867245.2). Taxonomy (NCBI): domain Eukaryota; kingdom Metazoa; phylum Arthropoda; class Insecta; order Coleoptera; family Staphylinidae; genus Adranes; species Adranes taylori. The sequence goes on from WYDF02316392.1 coordinate 14,109, forward strand.
TGAAAGAAAAAAATGAGGTGAAAGAAAGTAAAACGAAAGAGGTTGCAAAAACTGATTATAGCTGACTAACCATAACGCCATAACGAAGACCCCAATTCAGGATTGTGCCCCCTCGATATTATGCTGCGTTGGTCTTTTATATGCGAATTTTGGGGCGGAGTGATACAAGCTTTGTGTATCGTGTGCGTGATGGGGAGTCTACGCGACTAAAATCTCTAAAATACTAACGAATTTCAAAGCTAGTAAGAGGATTCCCGTTGGAAGTAAGAAAAAAATTCCATTGCAATTCGCAATAATAAACGAAAGCAAATGAAAATTACGGTTAAATATTAAAAAAAACTTTTTTCCAAAATTTCTCAAACGAAATTATTAGAAAGTCTATGTAGAAAAAACAACACTCATATTTTTTTTATGATTGACATTAATGGCTTTTTCTATAAACAACTCTCCCTCTCTCTTGTCCTTTTACTCTCGAGAGAGTATGGTGACATCATATCTCAATTGCTCGGATCGTAGTTCTCCATCCTTCTCTGTCTTGAGCTGCAAGAGAAGCTTCCTGCAGACCGTGACCA
>WYDF02316403.1:0-14679 GCA_009867245.2 Adranes taylori
TGTAATATTTCCGTTTTATGTTTTCCTGAACGCAATTGAGAAATGCATATATATATATATATATATATATATATATATATATATATGTCGGCCTGAAAGACTGAAGCAAATCTGCTTAAAGGATAGGATATTCTGCATTTCGGTTGTTCTCCATATATTCTTGCTCCCGTACTTCCAGAAGCTCTTGAACCGCCTATGAACCAGAGTAGAGCAGATTTCGGAAAGATAGGAGGGTCTTCTCTCCACAAACCTGAGTCTATCATAACTTCATAGTAACTGTGTATATTGTAGACTGGAGGTATATAGTCTGATTTCATTTCTAGTCTTTTATCCGCTGAATATTAGGGTCTATTTTCTTTGCCAAATTCGGCCTGTTAGTTTTTAACCGAAAGAGTGCGGCTTCCGCCTCTGCTTGTATGATCAATTATAGTGGCGGAAGATATAGCAACACCTCAAGCGCCCGTATGAGTCGTTTTCATAGCTCTTGTTATAGTAAGGCATGTGGTTCTCTCTGCGGAGGAGAGTTTCTGCCTTGTCTTGAGCTGGAGAGTCTTTTTCCACCACACCAGTGCTCCGTAAGTTATGGATGGCCTAATAACCGACAGCCAGTGCACCAAGCAGGATTTCAGCCCCCATGCTTTCCTGTATATACGTTTTTTAACTGCGAAAGGTATACCAGTTTTGTCTATTATTCAATCAATTTTCAGGTTCCAAGTGAGTTTGGGTTGGAATGAAGTATGACTTAAAGGTATTTTACTTCTCCCTGCAGCGATATTTGTGTCCCTTGTAGTTCTAGACTGCATAAGCCGTCCAGATTCCGTAAACGATACAACCGAAGTTTTCTGAGGACTAATGTTCAGTCCCAAGGTAATGATGACAATGTCATCCCCATACCCAATGGTGTAAATACCTTGCTGTTCCTAACTGTGCAAGAGCTCGTCAACTACAAGGCACCACAAAAGCGGGGATAAAATGGCAGCCTGTCGGGTTTTAGATCGTTTCAGGAACTACTTTTTTAAATTCTTCACATCATATAAATAAACTTTATAATCTGTAGTAAATGAAGTGTTTCAAAGTTCGTAATAACCGGAAATTTATGCGAAACTTGCTGGGTTTTAAAAAGAAATCTCTTCACGGATATTTTGGTGCCATGGAATAAACGCAAAATTCAAACAATAAAGAAACATCAGAAAATGCACGTCTGCTCGCAAAAATTATAGCCATTAGGGGGAATCATTATTGCTTTATTTGTCATACAGAAACGTATTATCGAGGAAATATGTTATGCTCATTTATGAATCTTTGTTCATCTCATTTATGGGCCAATTTCAACAGGTGTTTTGTCACAAATATTGATAAAGGAGTGATAGATGTCTAGGAAAGGAATAGCTAGTCAAGGAAAGTAATAAAAGACACACAACTCTCATGGAAGAGCATAGGTTTGTTAAGTTGCAAAATGAATCCTTTTCAGTAAGCGTAGTGAAAATAAAATCATGAATTAAATTAAATTAAAATTATAATGTATTTCAAATTAAATCATGAATAAATTATATTGTTAAATAAATATTGGAAGTTAGATATGGGACATAGTAATGTACCGTATTCGATAACATAATTCTTTTAAGTTTGAATTCGTGGAATAAAATAAATTAGGAAGTTGAATTGATTTGAAATGAATTGATTAGGAAGTTTATTTATTGAAATAAATTAAAATTAATTGAAATTAATTAATAAGGTAACAGTGCGTGTTCTGAAATAAGTTTGTGATGGCAGGACGACAAAAACTGTAAGTAAATTAATTTAGAAATAATTTGAGAATTTGACGAAACCTGAACGCCATGTTTATTTGTCTAATTCCACGTAGTAATTGAATCCAAATATTATTTTATATTATTATTTTGATGAGACGTTATTTATTTGGAACGTACGAATAATCATGTATTTTATTTGCATGTAGCATTTACCCAAATCAATATTTATAGATCATTTAAGTTAATGCATTTCATTATTTAATCGGACCTGATTTATGGAAGACAATTTGTGATTGTTAAGGATTATGGGTTAACTTTAACTGTCTAGATCAATCTAAGATTAAATCTGAAAGGTACACACCTCGTGAGGAATTGCAAAGTCTAGTGTTTTATTCTAAACAGTGTGGGAGAACTGGGTATTATAACTTCAGTTCGTAAATTGAAATGGGTATTAAAGTGAATAGCCTTTTGAAGTTATTGTATGAGGGAAAAGAATCTATTTTGCCAGTCGCGTTGTTCATAAAATCATCCTCCCAAAATAAACGTGACAAATAGTTGGAATCACCAAATTTAAACGCCACAAACATCTGAGAAATGCACAAACATCAAAGAAATGTTTGTGCACTTTTCAGAAAGTACATAGTTCCAAAATAAGTATGCCCTTCCACGTGAATAAATTAAATGGAGTGAAATGTTTTATAAGGAATATTTACCGAACACCAAAGGAATTTTTACCCTAACTTTAAAGCTTTCAAATATGACTTTCGGATATGTTAATCAAAATGGTCAAAACTATCTGTTAAAGAACAATGTACAGCAGCAACCTAAACGTATTTCAATTGCAACTGTTTTCCAATAATAAGAAACTTTTCCAGATTCTTGCTACCATTCCTGCGTTTAAAGTTTCAACAGAGAGATCTTTTCCTTCCTTCGTGGCCTAAAAAATTATCTTCAAATCTTACAGGGTAAGTCAGGTAGAAATCAATCGTAGACTCGACTAATACGTAGAAACTTTTAGAATAGATCTTTATATAGCATACAAATTGATTACTTTATTTACTGAAAACTTCCATAATTTTATAAATGGCTTAATCAATGCATTTGCTCCTACAACTATTCTGTGTTGTATTTGTTTCTTTTCTATGTTTAGCTTAGAATGATTGTTTTCTGTACGAAGCTTAGTACAATAGTATATACTCATAAGATCAACAGCCATATACTACTAGCCATATACAGCCATATACTACCCACGTCGTCCTACACAAAACCACTTTAACAGTCGCGTGCCCAAATTTGTCAAGCTGAAAGACAACCAACAAAAAATTAAAAATAAATAAAGAGAAATAAGAAACTCGGAAATAAACGTTTGGATATAATCTTATTGCTTCGTATCGAGCAGACCTGTTTATTGAAAATTAGGAGTAAGATTTAAAATAATGTTTTACCATAATACTGTGAATCGAGGACATATGGTAAAAATGAAACCAGAATAGATTTAGTTTAGTAGTGATATTCTTTATACAGTTTTTGAAGAAGCTCATAGAAGTGTTGGAAATAATGGACAAATCTAGATAATTGAGTTCTTGATAGTAGAGCATCCTAAATGACTTTATTGACCAGTAGTACCTGAATTGATTGTAGTGATGGGTTCCTCATTTAGGAGGTTCATATTTGAGTTCCTCTTCTTTTTAAAAAGAACTAGTTCCTTTTTTCGACAGAGGAGTTCCTCTTTTTCTTCAAAAAAAGGGTTCCTTGTTTTTTCAACAGAATCATTATTTGTGATATTTACTCGTTCTTCAAATATGAAGACTTTTATTGTTTGTGAGAAGTTACTCTTTTATCATATGAACTAGTTCATTATTTGTAACAATTTACTCGCGAATGACGATATTTATGTATAACGTTTCTACGAGGGCTTTCTTTTGATATTGAATAAATAAACTGTAGAATTGCTATTGCAAACATTCAATGAATCGCTTTTTTTCACGAGGAGTCTACGCAGCGAGCAAACAAAGACGAAACTACTAAGCAAGTAGTATCACACCATAGCATACTACATACTCAATGAGTTCGTTCTATTTTGCCTCATATGAGGTGTACCCATTGAGGTCTCACGAATAAAAAACGAGTTATTCCCTCAGTTTCATTTTAAAACGACTCATAAATTTATAGTCATCTTTCAAAATTATAACAACGATTATCACTGGTTGACATAGTAGTTTTAAACTGTTAAACTGTTATGCAATACAGTTTCCTTATAGTTTTTTTATATAGTTTCTAAAACGCTTCTATAGTTTCTATAAAACGCTATATAGTTTCTAAAACGTAAAACAATAATCTAATTAAGACAATTTCCACCTAATTTAATACCCATAACAATATAAAATTATTTAACTTATTTCATTACTGAAGTGAGAAGGGAAGACTACATTTAATCCAAATCCTAATTAACATATCTTCCTCCAATCCCTTCTCTTTCTCTGTCCTTCTTTAATTCATTTTTGTTATCTCCTTTTATTTACTTCGTTTCTTACCTCAAAATCTCTAATCCCGTTCCCTCCTTTCCCAAACATTCCCTCCAATGTTCCCCTAATTCCTTATCATTCTAACTCCACTCTATCCCTTCACATGCATTGATCCAATGGTTCCAATTTTGCTCTTCTATCCCACATATCCTACACATTATCTCTTGCTCATTCAACCAATACTCCTTACCACCCTCCTCATTCCAACATCTAAACCTGGTTCCCACATCTAATCATACTTTTATCCCCCATACTTAATTCCGATACTAAATACCTAGCAATTCCTTCCTTTCCCCTGATCCACCATATCCTGCTATTCCGCTCCTGTCTTCCTACATCCCTCATCCTTTCCATAACATCATTCACTACTTCATTACCATCCATCATCTTCTAAGCCATCTATGCGTAGACCAACCCATCCTCCTGTTTACATTCATTCTACTCCTAATCCATTCTTTTCAGTTATTTCACCTTTCACATTCATCATTCCTTCAATGTAAACCACTTTAACTAACCTACACTCTATATCTTTCAGAACTTTCCCCTCAAACATTACCATCTTTTTCACTCCGTATATCCAACATTTATATTGTCCAAATTCCTGCAAAACTATATCATTCGGAGTATATTTATCCAAACCCAATATACTTTTCATACATCCCATTTACACTCTCTCAATCAAATCTCTTTCTTCCACATCCCACACCTGGGCCCCATACAACATTATACTATTCACACATACTTCCATTATCTTTTTTCTCATACTTTCAGATACTCCAAATTTTCTCTCCCATACCAACCTCATTCTTTCCATTGTCCCCCTTGCCTTTTTGGGTATCATTTTAACATGTTCTTTGCATGTCGCATTTTGAGAAAAAATGAAATACTTATATATCTTGAGTTTTTCTATCATATGTCTCCTATATGAAATTCATCCTTCCTACATTCTGTCCTCCTGTATTGCATACCATTTCTTTCCTTTTATCTACATTCATGATACAAGCCCCTTATATCCAGATACCTTTTCAGATTCCCAATCACTTCAGTCATCTCATCCATACTACTCGCCATACATACTATATCGTCCGCATAAGCTAAAGACCACATTTTTTTCCAATCCTCAGCCCACCCGTTTGTCCTTTCCTCAACACCTCCTCCAAATCGGTCATGTAAATATTAAACAGACAAGCACTTAGTGGGGATCCCTGCCTAACGCCCCTTTTTGTCTCAAATCAAACCGAAATCTTCTCATTCACTCTAGCCCTTACAAACGTACCAACATACAATCCCTTTATCCTTCTAATCAGCTCTATCGAAATATCTACATTCTCCATTCTTTCCCACAATTTCCCTCTCACTATCCTGTCAAACGCTGCTTTAAGATGAACATAAAAGAAATGAAACTTCTTTTTTCTTGACATTTCTCTGTTCATAATATAATTTAATATTACAATGTTATCCGCTGTACCCTGCCCTCTGATAAACCGGCTCTGAGTATCTGACAGAATTCCCTTTTCCATTTCTTCTTCTTCTAACCTCCTATTAATTACCCTCACATACAACCTATATAACACATCCATAATCGTAATCCCCCTATATCTATCAACTTCCATTATATTTCCTATTTTATACACTGGAATAATTTCTCCTTTTTTCCATTCATCAGGCACCTCACCTTTTCATACATCCACTCGCACCATATTTGGTCCTCTTGCTCCCCCTTTGTCATCTTCCCTATCTCACTTTTTACCTCATCTACGCTTATTTCCTTCACATCCCTAACTTCTATCATCTCTAAACCCCTTCCTTCTTCCCAACCCTCCCAATATTCTTCTATACATCCTCCTTTTCTACACTTGGTCTCCCATTCTCTCAAACATATACTACACTTCATTTTCTTTCCCTCTACAATTCCCTTAGTTCTCATATATCTCCCTACTTCACTTTCACAATTAAGCTTACCTATCGCATCTTCCTCTTTCTCCTCATCCTTTCCTTTACCTTGTAGTCCGCCCTTTTCCATTCCTCTCTGGCACATTCATACTCATCCCTCTCTACCACTGCATTTCTCACTTTCCTCAATTTGTCCCTAACCTTCCTTTTCTTTTCTATCCATTCATCATCCACTTCCTTGTTTTCTCCTTAAAAGTCTTCGTCATATTTAATTTTACATATTAATAAACAATGCGTTTTTCTAAAAATTACATATATATTTTCCTCCATTACTGTACTACATCCAAACATCCGAATTTCCGCACGTCCGAATCGGACAGATCCCGAATTTATTCGAATAATTGGAGTTCTACTGTAATAACTTTGTCTGATTAGGAAACCAGCTTTGTAGGCGCTAAATTAGTTAAGTATACTCACTAGAGATGTAGTAAAAAACATCTCAAAAATATACTAAAATAACAAAATATATCATAACTTATCTACGCTGAATCTCAAAACGGGCTTAGCGCAAAAAAGGATTGTCGTAACTAAAACCATTACACTAAATCCATATAGCCCAAAACTATTTAAAAATTCCAGGTCCAAAACAGAAAATCTGTTTTATGAAATCTGTTTTATTAAAAATCTGTGTAAAATTCTGTAAAATTTGTTTTTGATCACACACTCTAGTCACTGAATTTTGCCAATCATCAAATTATATTTCGCGAAGGTAAAGACAACGCAGTTTCTATGCTAAGAAAGCTTAATAAAGAATTAAAAAAATTCTCCTGCAAACTACTATAAAAGAGAATATATGGTGTTAGCTTACCAAAATCTTCGTTCTAATTGGAAAGCCAGTCACCACCGTAGCAAACTGCCACGCAGACCCTTCCCACATCCGCCAGCTCGAATTATCCAAACCATGTAGGAACCTTCTGACGATCTCCAAGATATCCTTGAACTGATTCGAATCATCCCTAAGATGATTCCTCATCCCTAAGATGATTCCTACATTATAAACAAAAGACAAAATAATTTTAAAAATTAAAATTAAATTGAAAACAAATCGAAATAAAAACAAAAAAGACAAATAACAGGCACTCCCTTCCACAACATTCTTATTTCTATTTCAGGTCAACTAACACCCGACTTGCGCAGCCAAGCAAGGACATAAATACAAGACCACCAGCAAATCAGCTCACCCCACTAAACCAAACTTCCTCATCAGTTGACCATGCTATGGCCAAGGTATTGCAGGTTCCCTTGGCTGTAAAGTGAATGCTATAGCATATATCTTATCTGCAAGCTATCAGCTTACCAAAATTCTAAAAGCATTCCATTAATTACCAGTTCCAGGTTGAAGAGGATGATAAATCATAAAGCCTCCTTCAAACAAACTCTCCAATCTCCCTAAACTATATAGAATCCCAAAATGGAGTGGAGTTTTAGTTAGGGCAGAAATCCCACATTGTTGGATGCACGGGCATCCTTCGCCTTTTGAAGGTTTCTCCATCTGAAGGAGCATACTAATATGGAATATAAGCATGGAGCATATAATAATATATAATAATATAATATCTTTATTTCTTAACTACATACATGGTAATACAAAATCTACGTAAGAAATGCCACGGAAAAGTATATATAAAAAAGTATTATAAGGAATTAATATAGAAACGCATCTTATTCAAAGAAAAAATAAAAAAACTGATCTTGACTATGTTGTGTGGCTTGTAAACAGTCTACGATGGAGTATGGTTCCAATTCACATAAGAAATTTATTAGCTGATTCTTCATGACAATTATAGGAATCGAATTCTTTTTATTGTTTAAAGGCAAGTGATTAAAGATTTTTAGACATACATAAAAGGCGCCTTTCTGAAAAAGAGCCGATTTATGACGGGGTAAATATATACTTGATTGTGTCGAGTGTTATGAACATTGGAAAGAAGTTGTTCTTCAAAATTATATTTATGTTTCCAGAAAAATTTCATATATCTAGAATATATATGGCCGGCAGTATGAGTAGGTTATTTGCTTTAAATATGCCTCTGCAACTCTCTATCGACTTCATAGAAAAAAGAAATCTTACATTTTTGCAGATTTCTCTTACATCTTACATTTGAGGCACATTTTTGCAGTCTAAAAATTTTAATAAAATCTACTGAACTACCCCAGAATATAATACCATATTTTAGAATACTAAATATGTTCGCGTAGTAGAAAGTTTTCCCAATTTTTATATGTGTGTTTCTAATCAGAACTTTAAGTCCATAACACACTCGACTCACACGTTTATTTAGTTCAATATGGAATTTGAAGTTAAGCTGATTGTCAATATAAAGTAACTTCATAGAGTTACGGCAGTCGTACGATTATTTATAATATACGGTGATAGGGTGCTGTCAAAATTACAGGTGTTTAGGAATTACATATCAAGTCGAGGGATTAGTAATAAGGAAATTGAGCAAAGGATAAGGAAAGGAAAGGAAAAGTTGCCATAATACAACTGCACTCGTTTATCTGAAATAGCAATATTGCAAATTCTGTAAAATGAAGGATGCAAATTTTGTAAAGCCATGAAAATGGATTTTTTGAGAAGCATTTGTGGTATGAAATGAACAGACACGACTAGAGTGAGAATGAGATTGACAAGAAATATGATGGATACAAGTGGACGTAAGCGTTTCAAATTATATGAACATCTGAGAAGAATGCCAAAAGAATGATGGTCTAAAGAATGAGGATAAAAATATGGGACTGGAAACCGCCGTAACATTGGAAAAGAGGTAGACCTTGACTATCTTGAAGCAAAGAAGTGAGATATAATGCGGGTACACATATAAAAGATGAAATGTGGAAACAGTGGGGACGATGAAAACTTGGATACGAGAGGCAATGTATATAGATTTAAAAAAGAAATCTATACATTATATTATAATTCATATATTTGTAGCCCGACGAAGTTAATATATTTAACGAAAGCTTGTTTAAATTATACTTTGATTACCATCCATTTCCGGATCAAAAAAAAAATAATTTTTGCATAATACAAATGGATGGAAACCAAACAATATCTAATATTTTACTTTGGTTTTTCTCAAATCGAATGTTTTCTACTATTAGTACGTTTAGTTAGGAAATTAAACAACCAATAATTATTGCTGTGTGCCGACAAATATTCGTTAAAATTTATTACAGCACAAGACAAATACTACGAGATGGGATGTTTCAACAGAGTCGTTAATTCAATAAATCCCTTGTCGGCATCTTAATTCTAAGGTTATCATATTTACACCAAATGATTCCGATTTAGTCACGCTATAGAAGATATAATTCATGATTTAGAACTAATAAATGGCATAAAACATAGAACACTTAATAAAACGAAAATAGCATACAGTAAATTTGAACAAACACATCAATATGATAAAGATTCAAAAAAGCCATAAAGTCATATGGAAGCTGGAAGTTTATTCAAAAAAATATGGTAGGATTATTTAATGATCTGCCCACTCTTCGAAAACATGTTAAAGTGAATTTTGTTTTGTTTCGTTTTGTACTCTGTATGTTATGTCCTATATTGTATTTACTATCTTTTTCCTTTTTTTTTGTGTAACTAGACTAGTAATTAAGGGAATTATATATTGTCAAACCACGTAAACTAGTGGCTTGGGACTAGTGACTAGGGGCTTTGAAAGATTATTTTGAAGTAGTTAGATTTAATTAAACATTTTGTTTGTTTGACAAAACATAGTTGCGATTATTTAATTCGAAGTGTAAGAAGTAAAGCAACATTTTAATTAAACATAATAACCTTTTTAATAAAGACTATAATTTAATAAAGAGAAAGGTGTTGAAATAGTGATTTCATTTCACTAATTTAAATATACAATCTTAAATACAATGAAATTGGTATAATCATAACTTGATACCAACTGAATGCTTTACTGAAAGTTTGATAAACAGTAATGAAACGATAAACGGAAATAAATAAATTTTACTAAATTAAATTATTTAAACTTAATTCAACTTTAGATTTTTCATTGTCTTCATCGATCTTATACTAGTGTCTCTACTTGATGCACCGTAGAGTGAGAGAAATTGAAACCAGCATACTAGTGAAGGAAAGTGACTGAACAGCTGTTGTGGGGCAACAACAACGCGACTTGCATTGACGCTATGCGAACGTTAGTTTATGCGCTTTCCGTTGGTGCTTATTTTTAATAATATTTATTAATACATTTTTGATATCGTCGACGCCGTAGCGATGTAGATGACTTCATGACTTCCACCGCAGAGTCTCGGATTTGATCCCCAGCGTAGACAATGGTTTGCGTTGCTGATTGAATCTAGGCAACACACGATACGAGGTCGGCAATTATAGGAGGAAAGTAACTATAATTTATCATGCACATCTATAGGGGTAGATGTAAAACTGCGGTCCAGTATGCGCGGGGTGGTACCCACTATAAATATCTCTTTACGAGTTAATCAATAAGGGTTGGTATAAACGAAATTATCTGATACCCTACCTATCAGCGTCGATGACAGAGGCTCGATGTTAAACCATATAGTCGGTGATAAGCCAAAATAGGGAGAAACAGGCCGACTATAAATAAACATAAAACAAACAAACATTTTTAATATTTATTAATGGAATAAATATTGTAAAATTTTTCATTCCATGTGTAAATTTTATTTGTTGAAATTGAAAATAGTCATTTTGAACTTATTTTTTTGTAGCTTTCCAACATCTAATTTGACTCTTCGAAAAGCATTTCACGATTTAAGACATGATATATACAATCCGTCCAAAAGTGCTAAACTTTGCAGTAAGCATTTCAAGGACACTAACTTCAATGTGCACTCTGGAAGATAGTTGTGAAAGAAATATGTTGTTCCGTCTGCGTTCGACTTTTCACATTTGCAAAAAGCGCCACCTAAGCTGCGAATAACAAGAAAACATTTTTCTAACAGTACAATTTCGTCATCCTTCCTGTGATCGCGAACAACTGGATCAGTCAATTCGTCAGAAAAATAATTTCAATTTTAACGATTCTCGCACGCGCATCCTCAGTGTGTGCGTGCGTGCTCAAATCTAAATGCACCAATCCAACACACCAATTTACCGTTACCCTTTGACACAATAGCACATCGAGAAAATGTAAGCTGAGATAAATATTTGAATTCAGCTGTAAATTCACACCATTGATTAATTATTTCTTTAGGTAATGACTCATCCCTATCAAGGCCTAAACACCATAATTTTTGTAGAATAATTTTAGCGATGACTATAACAGGACTGATTAAACCTAAAGGATCGAAGATCTTAGCAATATCTGCCAAAATTCACTTATAGTTTATATTAGAAATTTCTTGTGGACTATATTCATAAATTAACAAAATTTATTTCAGTTGTTTAAAAAAAATTACGTTCACAGAATGAAGCAGAATTTTCATCTGTTACTGGCGTAAATAATTATCCATTTTCTAAGTCCCAGAACTGTTTAATCTGATTACTCAAATCAAAATCTGTTTGTACGCAATTACATTCAATCGTTTTTGTTAATATGGGTACATATCCTTAAATAACCCAACCATTAAATTAAGGATCTGCCAATTCCACATTATTTAGAATATTGAAAATATTCGCATTAAGTTTCACGGAAGGTAGTCTATTGGCTATTGAAGGAACCAGATAAGCATTTAAATTTGTATGAAATGAAGAGGGTATGGAATTGATTGTTAACGAAAGTTGAGTTATAATGTATGATAGAACTGAATTATTGCCAATTAGTGCAATATTTGTCCGGGTTTGTTTCACCCATAACTTAGTAGCACAGCTTTTGCTAATGAAACAAGATTGTGAACCACTATCGAGCAGACAACGACAAAAATGAATATTTCCAACCAGATCTATTATTTTGATAACTGCAGTAGCTAACAGAACTTCTATGGTTGATTGTTTTGAAAATCCTACTGTAATAAGAATTGGTGCTATCTATGCCACTCCTCCTGAATCCCTTGATTCATTGTCTGCAACATGGAGAAGTGAATTTTGCCTACCTTTACTTTGCAACCAATACTTTTGTAGTCCTTATGGTTAATCTTTAAATAATATATACATAAACCTAATGATTTAACATTGTACATGATAGAATAAACGCCATGTTTACTAATCTATTCGCACATAGTAATTGAATACAAATATTATTTTATTTATTTTTTAATTTTGATGGCGATATTTATTTTGAATGCACGAATTATAATTCTGTTTGCATGTATTCATTTATATATGTTTGTTTGATCCAGTAGAATTAAATAAAAAAGGTACTCGTAACCCTACCAATGGCAAAGTCTAGCGATTTATTTTAAAAGGTAACGAGAATCGAGGGATTATAACATAATTTCATAGCAGGTAAATTCGACTGGATTTAGTACACATTTTGTAGTTATTGTACGAAATGATACCATAATGTAAAAGGGAATCGCTACATACCCCATTAAAAGGATTCTCTCTTGACAGTTACGTTGGATGCTTAAACCATTAATATAAAAAATAAACGCAACAATATTATGTGTAACAGACTGCATGGCAAGTAAAATTCGGGCAAGTAAAATGCTCGAAATTCTTGTGGAAAAAACAAAAGCCATAATGCTAACTAATAAAAGAAAATTTATCTAGGGAAAGTAAAAGTAAATGGATGCCAAATAGAGTTCAGAGGCACAATAAAATACCTGAGTATTACAATAGATAGGGCCTCCTTGAAACAATACCATAACTCCTCAACCAATTCAATACTAACAGTTTTAGTGCGGTAAATATCCCAAACTGTTGGATGCACCGGTCATACTTCGTCTGTTGAAGATTTATCCACTTACACACAAAATAAGAAAAAAACAACAATAGATAGAGGACTTCAACAAACCCTTCAATAATAAGCAACTACGCTAACTAAATCAGCGACATTATTAAGATTAATGCCTAAGTGGCACAAAGAAATAAAATGGAAACTTATTACACAGCATAGTGGAATCTATACTACTGTATACAGCTCCATCGAGGGCAGAATCACTCGAATCAAGCGAAATGCTGTTATTATGTTGGACCAGATTGGATTGGTGTAACCACAGCGTATAGAACCATCTCAATAGAAGCACTGACTGTACTAATTGGAATTGCACTAATTACGATAAAAGCTGAAAAAGGCACATTCTGTATAAAATAAAATACAGCAGCGTCAATATGAAACAAGCTAAGAAAGCTTCTAAAGAAACAATAATGCACAAACTGGCATAATACAGACAACGGAGCCTGTATTAGGAAACTAATTCCAGATATCCAAACCTGAATTTATAGGAACCATAGCAAACCTAAATAAACTTTTTCCTGACATAAGCATTGAAGAGGCATGGAAGCATTGGGGAACCTAAAAAGCCCTTAATGCTGTTATTGTGCAGATAAATTGGATAACGCAGAGCATACAGTATTTTACTCTATTGCTTAGGAAGAAGAACGAAGAGTCCTGGAAAATTTATCCACCAAGAGCAAACAAAGCGCCTGTACTCCAAATCCAATACGACGATTGCGTATTGGTGAAGGTAAAACATACAATTTAAACGGAACTACCGTAGAGGTTATGTAGAAATAGTACTACAGTACTTACCAGTGTTAGAATGGCCACTTGGCTATTGCTCAACGTCCTCAAAAGAAAATTGTACAAAGTAAACTTATTCACTCGATTTTTAGTTGTTTGCGAAAAAAATTATAGAATATCGTCAAAAGCATTATGAAGTATATCTCGCAGAATGGCCAAGATTGTAGTGTCTCATCCTTTTATTTTGTAGCTTAATTAGGCAATTTTGGTTCAGAGTAATTTGATATCAAAATCTTTTCAGCTCGTAATTCTTAATCTGTTAGTACAGTACGAAAGATGATCATGAATCCTGCTCGATTTCTCGTTGCTGGCAAATGGCGTTTTGTACAGCCTAATCTTACAATAAAGACAAGTGGATATTCTACGTTTTATATTTTTGTATTTAATAAATAAATGACAGAAATTTAAATGTCTATTCGAAATATAACACATTTTTATAACTAAATTCTAGTTAAACTATTTGGAAACCCTAGTAGTTCTCGCAGACATAAAGTGGCATGTCGCTATAGCGTCGTAAGTTTTATAATAATTTTTCAATTAATTGAGCTCATGTCTGGTTTTAATTACACTATTGCACAACGCGTAGGTGGATAGGACAATTATAACGGTATGATTTTATATTATTAATAAAAATATAACTCGTAATGAACAGCACCAATTGCTGCTTTCTTGCATTACGTTCCATTCCATATATGTATATAACCAGGGGCGCATCGAGAAATTTGGCTTTGTGGGTCGAAATTTCGCTTCGAGACTTTGTGTCGGAGTTTGGGTCATATGTAAGAAAATTACGTAATAAATGAAATAAAA
>WYDF02316414.1:0-14678 GCA_009867245.2 Adranes taylori
ATATATATATATCGACGTTGTTAAGATTGGTCTATTTTATAAAACCAACGTGAAAGTAATTTGGTTGGGGTTAGGGGTCCAAGGGTACTTTGCCCAAGACCTCAATTACTAAAAACGCGCTAGTGTCAGTTAACATGTCACAGATTTCACCAAAACATGAGGTATTAATATCTTAGGTAAATTTTATAATTTTCACAATTATAAAATTTACAGGAGTTAGACGATATCACATTGGCATGTTAATGGAGCTCCTTTGTGTTAAACAGAAATAACAATGATTTTCTTACTGTATCGATTAATGATGTTTGCATATATCTACATAACTTAAAATACTGATTCCGTATAATAATTACTATGTAGATGTTCTACTTAATAGCTAATTATATGATAAAATTTAAGATGATGATGACGCATACAAGTTGCATTCCACTGATATTTATTGTACATTCATTTATTTCTTTTTTACTTTATAGCTACGAGGCGAAGATTTAGAAGGCCAGTTACGTCAGTAGCAGCATCACCGACCTCATCATCATCATCATCATCATCATCATCATCATCTGTGACGTCATCCGCAGGTGATCAGGAAACGTCGGCGAGTGTCAATAGATTTCGGCTGAGAAGCAGAGGTGGTTCGAAAAAAGTCAGCTCAGATAATGCCGTCGCAGCTTCCACATCCAGCAAAAAAGAAAAAGATGGTTATAAAGTGAGTAGTTTAAGTTCACTTAGTTTGTATTTGCATATGTTGAATAAGCCTTTAAAATTTATGCGATGTTTTGCAATTTCAAAGATGCTACATAGATTTACATTTTGGATTATATAGCTGCGTAAGTGAAGCTTTAGAATTAAACAATTTTTGTAGAAACCACTACCCTTAGAACATTGAATAAATATTGACCCAGTTCTTGTAATTAACTCCTTAATATACTTTAATTTTTAATTCGCAATCAATAAAGTGAATTAAAACAAAAAACATAAAACTGAACATAATGATAATCAATCAATAAAAAAATCGCTACTGCCATAAAAAAAACAAAACAACTTGCGACATTCTAAAAACTAATGTTACGAAAAAAGACACACAAAAATCAAAATTCTCTTTTAGAAGGAATACGTATTTTTTTCTTTAATTCATCACCTTAATGACATTCCCTCTTTATTTTCTCGTCAATAATTCTGTCCATTATCCTTATACCGTTTATTCCTCCTCCCAAACAGACTCTTGCGTTACCAGTGAAACACATTTCTTCTACACTACAATTCATAACCGTACATGCATTCATTCAGTTCTCCCATCAGTCATCGTCTCTTTTAAATATCATACATATCCTCTCACTCTCATCTATCCAATACCTGTTTCTCCTTTCCTCACTCGCACATCTAAATCGCGCAATCACTCTTTTGCTTTTCATTCTTACATGTTAGATTTAGATTAGATCTAACAAACGCTTTAGGAAGGTTCGAATTTTGCCCAATAGAAATATTTCTTTGATCCGTTAAAATTTATAAGGCTGAGTTTCATTATTTTGGTGACGAATGCATAAGTGGTGGTTTGCATGGTACCAAACTTCTAGAAGCATTGCACTGAAAACACCTTTTGCTAAAATGCGTGGAACTAATATCCAACCAGGTTCGTCGAAAGCACCAAAACGGTGCAAAGCCTTACAACTTATTAAAAAAGCAATAGTGGAAATATTTGTTAAGGTTTTCTCGATTTAGAAATGATAATAAATCGTCTCCACAAAAGAAATAACCCGATACAGCAATATATTCTGTATCTGTAGGACTTCTGACGACTTAGATCTGAGGACTTCTGATTCAGGGTGGTTGGCCTTATATACATATCTAGCATTAATTTCAGATATGCTTAATAAATTATAAAAAACAACCATTCGTCATCGCATTGTTGTTCTGGCTACATTGTCTGTTCCACACATCTGATCTACTACATTGACTCCAATTTTGGTGGTACTGTATCAGTTTATTATTTCCGATAATCTCTTGTCGACAGTTTCTGTACCAATGCAACTATCGTGGTGCGTTGAGTGCTCTTACTATATATGACGCAATATGTAACGCTCTTATTTTTTTCAATATAACGCTCTTATTTTTCTTTGCTCAATACGAAATATTCTATAATTTTTGTGATAACCATTTAATGAAGATTTTTCTTCTCTTTTATTTTTCTGTTTGGTTCCATGTCAGCTTTTTTTTTCTTCCAATAACTTATTTGCTAGTGGTACACTACTGAACCAATTATCACCTGTACTATTACGGTTTGTTCCTTCTACCGGGTGCACCATTCGAAAGACAACATCTTCTACTGAGTTACTTAGTTTGCATGTTCCCTTAGGTTGGGTTCCCTCATATCAAATGTCAAGAACTCACTTGGATTAAAACTGTTTTGAAACTTAGCCACAAAAATTTCAAAAATTTTTCTAACGGGAGCGATTTAACAATTTCTCTTCTTTCGGTTCTTCTTGTGTTTTCATCAAACGTTAATATCTTACAAGACACCTAATCGTTTTCCATTCATTGCGAGATAACATGATTCTACGCCGCTATGATTCTACAAACAAAATTCCTATCAAAGCACTAATTTCCCATTCATCTGTAGCTCTTACGGTACTACTCCTTTCACACTTCTGTTGTTTTTTCAATGCATTTGTTAAAATAGTTATTATTTTAATAATACTGTAGGTAATAAAAGGCTTTATGCAATCAAATTCACTCATTACACTTCGAGCATTGACTTTTGATCCGGGTAAATCTTTATGAGGTATGTGACCGTAGGCGCACTTGAATATTATCGCGATTTTTCTTCCAATTTGTCGTTTTATTTTTGCCAAGGTAGAAACTTTCGCTAATCTGTTTAATGTCCGTCTTACCGTCTTACGTTGTACTTCATTTCAAGAAAGTTCTTGCTCGGATTCAGATTGATGATTAGGTTTTTCTATAAAATTCTCTTCTATTTCATCTTCGTCTTCTTCATCTAAAAGGTTTTTCTCTTCACTTGATATCTCATTACAACATTTCATACAAACTGCAGGATCTGTACTAGTCTCTAAACGTCGCCTTTTAGGGTCGGATGTTTTCGTACCTAAAATATTAACACTGAATGTACAATAATTGTAGATCACAGTACCCTACATTTTACAATTACTAATAAATAAGAATACAAATAATAAAAAATTGACCAAAATTGTATAATATTCATGCTTCATTTTGTATATAATAATTTCTTAGTATTTATTAAAAAAAACTTACCGAAAATTTGTATTAGACCAGATTTCAAATTAATATGTCCTCGACAAAAGGTGTAACGCTGGATTCTATTTGTTTGACGAATTAAATTAGACTAGTCAATTTGTATATTATGTTAGAGGATTTCTCATTCAATTTATGATTTATTAAGGAATTGCTTATTGCGATTGTTAACTAATTGAACTAATGAGTATCCGATATCAAATGGCCCCATTAAATTGACTGATTGAATTTCTTTCGCGTTCCGCACTTCTGGCTTCGTTTATTACTTGAAAGCCTTTGATTAAAAATTGTTTATTGTTACGTATTTACAAAATATTTACAATTCCTTATTATTAATGAATTTGTTGGGTAAACTTCATTCTAGTGAAGCTTTCATTCTAGTCTAGGTAAGCTTCATTCTAGTAAAGTTGGATTACAAATGCAATTCGATTGTCAATAACAGCTAACCAGGGAAAACAAACACACTCTTCTAATGATGAATGTACTCTAAAACTTAAATTTCGTCTGTTACCAACTTCCACTTAAGACATTGACCACACAGACAAGCAATTATTCTATTAAGTACTACAAAAAGAAGCATGGCTTACAAGTGTAATCCACGCACCCATTGGAGGGTTAAGAATCATTCCTAAACAATACCATATAACGGTATAACTTAGAAAGGTGTACACCTCTATATCATGAACAACTGCTTAAAGTGAACACATTATAAAAATTTATACATTCCAATATCAATTTAACATACATTTATTTTGTTTTCAACCTGCACTTATCTATAGGTTTTGTTTAAAATACACTCAACTTTAACTCCTTCACATTGCAAGAAAGTACAGAATGCCATTTCCTTCTGGAGCAATATTTTATTTAAGGCCGATTTATGCTAGAACCTGTTGTGTGCATTACAGTATGAATCACATAAGTTAATATCATTTATCCTTATCTCAACTTGGTTTATAGTTTCGTCTACATCACGCATTTTCTTGAACCATCTTCCACAGATCATCTCATTCTTTCATACATTTTCTTCCTCTTTTTTGCCCATTCATTCAAACAGCTGCCCCTTTTTTCATCCTCCAGACATTTCAAATAAAACATTTTTAGCCAAACTCACGTTCTCATCTACAACCACTTTTTTCTCAACACCACTAACTTTTTTATACCTTTATTTCTACATTTATGCTTCCACATTCTTGCGAAACTATCTTACCCGGTTTTGACTTTCCTATTCCAATTATTCTTCTCAATAATCTATACATCATCCTTTCCATTCCTGGTCCTTCTTTTACGCCCCACACTTCCGCTCCATATAACAATATACTTTGCTCACTAACTTAAATTATTGCAATTTTCATTATCAAGGAATCTCCAAATTTCCATTCAGAAATACATTTTAACCTTTCCATTGCTGTTCTTGCTTTCTTCACTGCTAACTTTTCATGTCCGTTGCAATTCCATAAAACCTAAATATTTATACACTTTTACAATTTCAATCACATTAACTCAAACTTACCTTTCTTGCTGTTCCTCCCACCTCCCTTCTTACACACCATCACTTTCGGTTTTATTTTTCCCAATTCACCTGTAAACTTCTTTTCTCCATAAACTTATTGACCCTTTCAGTCATTTCTTCTCGCGGTTTAGCATTACACACAAAATTATCCGCATATTCCAATGACTCCCAGCATCACACTTCCACACTATCCGTTTCTCAGCTCCTTTTACAAATCTGACATGTAAATAATAAACAAACTCCCGCTCACTGGACATCCCTATCGTACTCCCTTCTTTACTTCAAACTACTCAGACACGCAATTCCCCTCTTTTGTCTCTTCGTTCATTCCTCTTAAAATCCGAATTATTTTTTTTGACATTCCGACTTCTTTCATCCGCATCCATAGTTTCTCTCTCACTATATTGTTAAATGCTGCTTTTAAATCCAAGGACATCATACATAGTTTCTTTCCGGTACACAACTCTTAATTAATGCAGAAATTTATGATTACTAAATTATCAGTTGTGTGGCTTCTTGCGTATATAAATGCATTATGCGTTTCCGACAACACCGCGTTTTCCCTCAAATATCTCACAATCCCTTTATTCATTATTCTTTCAAGTAATGTACATACTTTATTCATTCTTATAACCCCCCTATAATTCTCGACTTGCGATATCCTCTCTTATATAACGGGATTATTTCACGTTCTTTCCATTCCTCTGACATAGTCTCCTTCCTATTCCAAATGTTATTATATCTTCTTACTAATGCCTCAATAACTTTTTCATTCAGATATTCCCAAACTTCACTTGGAATTCCATCAGGAATTCCAAGTGAAGTTTTCCGCACGTCTTTTGTCAATTCTACTTATTTCTTTCAATACTTCCTCTTCCTTTACGGTTAGTACCATTTCCACAACGGGACATAATAGATTGAACTTAAATGAGTACTTATTTGAACAATTCTGTCTGTAGAGACTGAAATAAAATAGAATGTTGGGATCGTATGCAGGTAGTATGCGTTCATATTTAAACTTCTTCGTGCCTATACATAATTGACTGTGGCACTAATCAGTTATTGGAAAAGTGAGTGTTGAATCGTAACCTACGAGATTATTTCCTACATTACAGTTGAATGTAGTACACAAACTCATTAAACAGTAAATGCAATCCAAGCAAATCCATTTACTTTATGGATTATACTCTAACACTTCAAGGTATGGATATGGTTTGGCAGATCCGTCCACAAATTTTTTTTAGTACCGAAATAAGTTAAATCAGCATTTTTTTCGTTTGTTTCCAGATTGTTTGTTACTACACAAATTGGTCACAATATCGATTGAAAATCGGTAAATTCACACCGGAAGACATTATTCCGGATCTCTGTACGCATATTATTTATGCATTCGGATGGCTGAAAAAGGGCAAACTCTCCTCGTTTGAGACGAACGACGATACTAAAGATGGAAAAATAGGACTTTACGATAGAATAAATAAATTGAAAAAAGCAAACCCTAGTTTAAAAACGTTGATAGCGTTAGGTATGTATAGTATCTATATTTTTTCTTACACATTTTATAACTTTTATAACCGTCTTGCAAAAGTATTGTATATACAGTCTTGATCAAATGTTTTAGGGACCCCTGGAAAATCCTGAAAGTTTTAAGGCTAATCAATAAATTTAGTACAGTCTAAAATAGCAGGTAGCTACTATTAAAGCACTCATAGTAAATACTACCATGTATAAGTTAAACACTGCTTGAATTTTGATAACGCGAGTTAACTATATTAATTTTAACTAACAATAATTACAAAAACAATTTGCGCCAAAAGGTATATTGTCATGTTTAAAATTGTGACATCGAATTGAGTTAGCTTTAACAGGATAATTAAGTTTTACTTCCAGTCAAAACATTCTCAATACATCCGGGACTAGTGGAACAATAGTTAGGTTAGGGCATAATCAAAATTAATAAAATGTTATTTGTGCCTTACTTGTTTAAAGCCAACAGTTTGGCCTTAATAAAGCAAATACGGCCCATGAATTAATTAATAATTAAACACATCAAGATTTTACATTAATCTATTTACAATAAAATTGTTTTCTTTTGACAAATTCCAACACCAAATCCAAATAAGTAAAATAAACATCAACTCAATTAAACAGTGTATAAACTTTCAGGTTTTAATAATATACATCGATGAAAGGACATAGTGATAACAATTAACTGACGACATTTAAATTAGATTCATAAGTAGTTAGCTTTACATAGAATGACAATTTGTTATATTAATTATAATTATTAATTCCAAGTATAATTAAAAGAACTTACGGTGTTTGAATCATAATAAAATACATATTTGCTCACATCTGTAGTACAGCCAGAGTTCACATAAAGAAAAATGAACTAGAAAATACGCGTACATTAAAATAAACTAAATAATTTTTTCATTATCTCTCTCTCTCTCTCTCTCTCTCTCTCTCAAACATACAGGAACTTAACACTTATTCACGCAAAAACTACTTTCTAGCACCACGTTAGAATCGCGAGCGATTCCCTTTAGACATAGTTATTTAATATGAGCAACTTAACCCTTAACTGCTGTGGTACGGTCATCATGACCGATGAACTTATTTGCTTCTCTAGCATTTACCCGTTGTTAGTTGTTGTGCCTTGAGCGTCTCTGTACCTTTAAATTAGTGTATTGTAAGAAAGCAGTGTGACGTTCGTCATTCCTTGGAAGCTTATTTTTCAAATTACTTCGAATCAAATTATTGGTACGGTCATCGTGACCTCACCACACTAATAGTAAAATATTTTTTTTTAATAAAACCCTTGCCATTGGTAGTGTTGCGACTACTTTTCTTATTTAAATATAAATCTAGCTAAATTCTGCGCAAACCTGTAAAACACAAATCGTCTTTCTTAGTCAAGGTGGCTGCATAAATGAAATGCATAAACTTAATGTAATGTATTGAGAACGATTTAAGAAATGCGTAGATGCAAATAAAATTATATTTCGTCCATTCAAAATAAATAGCGCCTCACCAAAATAATAAAATAATTTAATTACTGCGTGCGAAAAAATGGTAAATTATAATTTAATTTGATTCATGATTTTATTTTAAAACCCCTAACTGACAAAATTTCAGTCTTCGTGGATTCTGTGTAACTCTTATTCATTTCTTTGGCTAGCTAATTTTCTACCCCGATTACTTCCCGTACCTCTAGTATCTACTTAAACAAATGGAGAAACATAACGTTCGCGAATATCTCGCTGCGTATAAATACATGTATGTCACTTTTGACTGACCATGTATTATTTATTGGAATGCTGTTGATGACTTGGTTGATCGATTATCAAAATTTCATGATTCTCAAAATGCTGGTGATGCAATGAACAATTGTTGCTATTGAAAAAAAAAATTAAAATAATGGTTATGTTGATTAATGTATTAATAACATATTGTTAAATACGATTTACGATTATAATCCACTGCAAAATCATGCAAAAATCTAACTTGCATCTGAAACGGCGACGACGACATCGTATAATTATCGTATTATCTTGACAATTTGATGATGAGAGGTCTGGATAACTTTTCGTTGAAACCTACCGTTCCATGGCATGATGTACGAAGCGACTTCAAAGACCGAATACTATATCTGAAACGATATCATCACGGAATACAATATTTGAAAGGTAAAATGCTTGTTTCAGACATGGAATTTTTTTATTGAAAATCAACTTGCCGATGACAACATAAATACGATCTACGTGAAAGGTCATCAGAAAGATCGATATTTATAAGCGTTCATTGAATTTAGAAAGGAACATATCGGAAGAGCCAATGATGTTAATTTTATCTGAAAAAATACAACTATGTTGTTAATGGAATAGCGAATTCAAGAGAAAGAAGACTGATATTGTTATAAAATATATTTTATATGTTACAGTCAACATTTACGTATTGTATTCATTTTTCAAAAAATATTCATACCAATATTTTTGGGTTTTTATTTCGCAATTCCATTGAATCAAATTTCTACGTCATCCCTTTAAAATGCTACGTGATATATGTTAATATAATCCAACTTGATCGTAATGACTATATTGATTTTCGTTTATTTTTGAACTGGAGATGTATTATTATCGAAACGTAGTTGACAATGAACTTGTAAATATAGATGTATTAATACGTTAATATAATCCAACTTGATCATAATATCTATATTGATTTTAGTTTATTTTTGTACTGAAGATGTATCCATATCGAAACGTAGTTGAGATTGAACTTGTGAATGTTCATATATTTATACGTTAATATAATCCAAATTGTTCATAAGAGCTACATTGAATTTTAGTTTATTCTCGTACATCCAAATAGAAAAAATATTGAATGCCTAGTTATGCCTTTATATACAAATGAGACCTGTTTTCACTCAGATTATACAAGATTATACAGATTATACAATACACAAGATTATACAAAAACTCTCGTATCAAATGAGCGTTCTTTCTACTTGATCCTATAGGAAATAGTTGATTCTGTAGTAAGAATACAATACATTATAGCAACTAATGTAATGTATTCTCACTTAATTACCAAATAACCCTACTCTAATAATTACGGACGCTATAATTGATATTTGTCTAATCACCTTTGATTTCTTTACTAACATACGTACAATGCTATACTCTACGCTTTCTTCGCATATTATCGCATATTACGAATAGAATCTATGTCTACTTGTATAATTAACATCATCCGCTATGTATTTATCCGAAGGAAGAAATAACGCTGCTCTTCGATTCGCATGGTGGAGTTCTAACTTGAGAGACAAGTTTCTAACCACATTTTCAACGACGGGGCCACCACTGTTTCCCCCTTTACCGTTGTATTGAGCATATAGTCCAAACTGAGCATATACCCTTCCATTGGTATTAGTTTGTGTAGCTTATCGGATATACAAATTAGATTCTGCAACAATTTCACTAATAAATTTATCGGAAAATTATTTTAGAAAAATAGATAGAGAACTGTCAGTATTTAAATCTTCATTTATTACTTTGGTATCTTCAGTCAATATGGCGTCAGAATCATTTGAGTTAGGTGAGTTAGGAGCGGCTGCAGGCTGCGGCAAAGCGGACAGCGGAATGGTTCGCGGCGTTGGTAAATACTGGGACGGGGGAATTCATGGGAGGCGATTTATAGAATATACTAGTTACTTATATTAAATTATTATACATTAAAAGAACATGGCTTCTTCTTATCACCTAATGTGTTACTTCTCAAATTATTACTCCTCAAGTTTTGAATTATTAATGGTTGGTAAGAGACCTTGAAAATTTTGAAATTGATAAAGGTTTATATTTAAATTATGTAAGTAATAATACATTTTTGTTACAGGTGGATGGTCCTTTGGTACGCAAAAATTTAAGGACTTAGCATCCAGTCGTTATGCTCGTCAAACGTTTATTTATAGTGCCATACCATTTCTTCGAGAAAAAGGTTTTGACGGACTCGACATCGATTGGGAATATCCGAAAGGAGGCGACGATAAGAAAAACTTTGTACATCTGCTGAAAGGTACAACGAAATTCATAATTTATATTCGAAATTTATGAACTCAGGGGCGGAACTAGCGGATGCAGGACCCCATATCATTCAAATCAGGTGTTTTCGCTAAATAAAAAAAAACTGATTTGATGAACCAGTGGCCTCTTGTGGGAGGGGGGGGGGGGCAAATTTTGAAGTTCCGGCACTGGATGAACTCTAATATATTCTTAAAAGAAGTTAATATCTAGTTAATAACATAGAAGTTAATATCTAGTAATGTAGACAAGATCGAGGAAAAATGTTTTATCAGATGGTTTATCAAAATGGTATTAAAAATTACCACATTTAAAAATATTGTTTTATGAACAGAGAATTCCTCATATGAAAAAGTTTTTTTATGGGGTGGTTATATAGGGACGGGCGGTGGTAATGAAAGGTGGTTACGTCAAGAAAAGAATACAAAAACCACGATCCTACTTTTATAAAATTAAATCCAGTATTATTGTTCGATGTTGGCCTTTTATATTGGGCGCTGAACTTGGGGCGCTAAAAATTAGGAGAGTAGAAGGTTATGAAGGATACGAACCCCCAAAAGAAAAGAAAAATTTACTTGAGAAATCAGAAGAGACTCCCCGATGTTGGCCTTCTATATTCGAATTTTGGTTGTGATATACTCTCCTTGTGAATCGTGTGTGTGTGTGGTTGAGCTCAAGTTGGCCAAAAGCTGGGGAATCATCGAATCAAAACATCCTACTAAAATTCTCATAAAACGTAGAATCAAAGCCAGTAAAAGATGAGGGCTAAAACCGTTGAAACAATAACGGCAAAAATCGTAACGATTTACTAAAAATTCTCCGGATACGAAAACTGCGGAATTAAATCCAGTAAAATTCGTGCAATTAAAACCAGTATAAGTTGGCACATAGCTAACTAAATGTGTACGAAACTCGAAGAAACCGAACGATGCTTGACATTAATGAGGTTTTTTAATTCGTAAACATCTTGCTGCATTGACTATTTATATTATATTAATGTTATATCAAATTAAGTCATTAAATTAGTAATTACTAAATTATTACTATATTAATTATTTTATACTAAACTGATTAACTCATATACTTACAAGTTATAAACCTTCGAGGTAGGAAAAAAATATAAATAATTACGTCATGCTAATGGAAAATTAATGGTTCAAGAATACTAATTCCTACACAACTAATATTCTATTTTAAACATAAACTGAATAATTTAACTAAACTTGTATATGACAAAATTCTTATTCGAAATTAAACTGCGATTATAAATTTGTGTCGCTATCATCATTCTTTGCCAACCAAGGAAGGTCTTACAGCACTAATATAGTAGTGGTCATGCACACTATTTCTCAAAATTTTGTAGTCTTCAGGATCCGAGGAAAGTTCTGTGACCGATTCGAAACGTCATAACTTCTAAATTTTTTGAAATTTTATTTCCAAATTCACACATATTGAAAATAGATTAAAAATAGATTGCAATCAATGAATTTCAGCTCATTGTTTGATGTGGTTCCCTTTTACTTTAATTATGGCCACCCTCTGAGAATGAACGAATCGCATGTTGCAAAATGTGCCGTTGTGGAATCTTTTCCGATTCTCCGATACGAAGAGTCGCTTTCAACGTGTCCACACTTTCATATCTTTAGTTGACACTCAGGTCTTTAACAACTCCAAATAGACAAATCCACTGGTGTGACATCGGGTAAATTCGAAAGCCATTGTTTCTCGGAAGTGTGGCTCGCTTGGTTCACTTTGGCTCAATGAACCGGTGATGAGTCTTGTTAGAATGTAAACGGTTCCGATCGAAATTGTTCCCCTGCAGCAATACACCTTCGAAACCTTTTTTCTTCACTTGTCGCCGACATTTTCCAAGCTGATCGGCGACGATCTACAACGCATCCGTGATATGGTGCGATACACAAATATTCCGTTCACTTACACATATTGTTGTTAATGAACGATAGCTGATTGTGAATTTCCAGCCAAATTGAGCACAATCGTACTATGACATGCTTGCCAACAATAAGATGTAATGTTTTTTCCAAATTTTCAACGCGCTATCATTTGACAAATAGACTGACATGAAGTTGGTAACAGAAGTTTCGTTGGACCTTGTAGTAATAATTTATATTAACACTAATTTACGATAATGGAAGTTTTTTCAGGCTCTGGACTTGCCGAAAGCCTCTTTCGTTGCAATACTTCAGACTTGCATTCAACGAGTTCATTTAACATTTAAGTTATTCTAAAAATGATGTACCAAAGTGGTTTGCTCATATGAAGCGTTCGTTAAATCGTAGTAAGACGAAAGGTTAAATATTCATTCTACTGGAACTAGTAACTCATATGCGGAATAAAACAAATTTTTTGATTACTTATCTTGTTCGGCACTTAACTTGGAAACATATGTTAAGCGTTTAGTTTGTAGATTGTCTAATCAACATAAAACTCTGGAAAGTAATGTAACCATCGATGTGTTGATGCCATTCCATTGTTACACATATGCTAAGTATGAAGATGATAACAACACATGAACTCTAAATAGAGATACCCATATAATAAAGAAGAGTCTAGCTCTGATACAAAACGACTAGTAATTGTAGAAAAACATTAAAACTCGTCATTTGAGGGACAAATTTAAATAAATATAATTTTTTTAGAATTACGAGAAGCATTCGAAGCAGAAGCGCAAGAAGTGAAGAAACCACGTCTTCTCTTATCAGCAGCAGTACCTGTTGGTCCTGATAACGTTAAAAGCGGATATGATGTACCTGCAATTGCTTCCTATCTGGATTTCATTAATCTCATGGCATATGATTTCCATGGCAAATGGGAACGGGAAACAGGACACAATGCGCCCCTATATGCACCCAGTAGCGATAGTGAATGGAGAAAGTAAGTTATGTTATTTTTGTTGGACACTATCTAGTAATAACTAATTGTCATTTTAATTAAATAGTAAATGTTAACAAATATTCCAGACGCAGTCAAATGTTGGAACAGAAATACTAAGTAATTTATAATAGTGTCATGTTATTTCTAGGGAGAGATTGTTGCGCCCCAACGTGACATTGGTAAGACGGTAATCTTTTGATTAGAGTATCGTAGCGATGACCTCTTACTTTTGTTGGTACCGTATCGTACACTGCTTAGAAAATGCGATTCACTTCAATACTCACTGTAATTTATCAAGTATTGAATAAAATTATAGTTTTTATCGAGTCAGAAATTATAATTCCCCTAGTTTATCAACACTGAATAAATGAAACACTAGACTTTGTCATTGGTAGGGTTGCGAGTACGGTTCTTATTTAACTCTACTAGCTCAATATATGTTTAACTAAACTGTACACAATCCTAACACGTATAACATGTCTCTCATAGGTAGGGCTATAAAGGGACGCATCCAGATCAGCTAAACTTGCCTGAATTTACCGCACATCTGTGACAAAATACCGATAGCTAGACAAATTAATTAGCAACAACTCTCGAGTAAAATTCAACGAAACGAGGGAAACAATAAACCGCGACTAGTATTCAAACAAACATGAATGTAAGGCTACTTACCTTCACGACCGTCAAGTTGTCTTCATTCCCTTCACCTGAAGTGACTAAGGAAAGGGTGTGGATTTAAGGGGTGGGTTCCTTCTCATCAGACCCTGTCGCGAACTAGCACGAATTAATGCTTTTTGGAACGAGATTTGCTAGTACGATGGCATATCACTGCCCGCTGACAAAACTTTTAATTGTTAGCAATCTATCTCAACACGATAGCGGTCAATTTTAGTCTGCTTTAGCTTTTTCTTTTCTTGCGTCGCTCATAAATATGCTTAATCATGTAAAAGCACCCCAAAATTACACACACAAACACAGATATATACATAGTTAGTAGAAAAAGGAACTAAATTAGTTGGTACCAGCTATATTCACAAGAGGTGGACGATCAATTTAGAATAGACGATTCAATGCAGAAAAACAAAAGCTGTTAAAATAAAAGAGTTGCCTAAAGTGAACAAAATGTATTGATAATGTAGGAAATGCATACATGCAAGAAAAATATTCGTACGTTGTTTAAATAAATAACGCCATGCAAAATTAATCCTCAAATCTTTTCTCAGATAAATTCTACTCACAATTTCGGCTGATCCTTTCTCATAAACTTATTTTATAATTATGCACAGTTACCTTAGTAATTCTTTTTAATTTAATTCAATAAATAAACTTCTTGCTTGCCGATTAAATTTAATAATAATAATAATATAAACCTTTATTGGCATAAGTATTTACAAACACAACTCAATATATACATCAATATTTAC
>WYDF02316425.1:0-14677 GCA_009867245.2 Adranes taylori
GATAATGGGCCCACGCCCGAAACTCGAGTCACAAAGTAAGTGATATACAATAGTGCTTACGACGTTTTTAACATATATAATATATATATATATATATATATATATAAAAGGAAGTACCAATAAGTTATTTACTTGAACATAACCCTTATTATGGATCATGATGAAACAAAGATAAATATAAATAGTTACTTACGACGCTGTTTCTTCCAATTCCATTAAACTTTTGGATAGACTATCATTTTCTTCTTCGAGTGATCTACATTTTTCTTCTAATTGAAATATTTCGTCAAATCTTATTCTTACATTGTCTTCTATAATTTGCTTCTCATCAAGAGCATTCTTTAATAGTTTTTCCGTTTCTAATACCTTATCTCGCAAATTCTTTTCAAATTCTTCACTTTCTCTTACGACTTTGTCATAATCTTGAAAATGATGAAACACAGTGTAAACAATAATTTAATAATATAGCAGTTGTTCTAAAAAGCTTCGGAATTATGTCGCAATAAAACACCTAAAATGTCAGGAAAAGAAAATATCCACATATTGGTGGTTTTCTATGTACATCGCAATAAACATAATGTGTTTCCGATAGTATGACAAGGTGGACGGGGATGCCTAATGAAAAATTCCTCAAAAATTAACAAATTTGTTGAGCTGTCTAGTGTAATTACACCGAACAATCTGCTTCAGTAGCTCAATTGATTATTTCTTTGTAGACATATCCAGAGGCGGCTCCAGGCGGTACAGACAGAGGGAGGGGGAGGTGTTATAATTCATCGTATCTGTAGTAATATCTGTTTGTTCTGCATTTAAGCGTGTACCCAAATTTATCGTCCACCCCCTGTAAATATGTATCTGTAGTAAATATGTATCTATAGTAAAAATGTAGAAAAGTGAAAATGGTAGTAAACACATTAAAATAAATTCACTTTTGTTCGTTATGGCGTCTTTTTGCCTTAACTATGGCCTTGAGGCGCGGCCATTCCCAGCAAAGTGGTTGTTTTCAATCATTCTTAGTTGACGCGCGCTTTATGAGATGACGCAAAGTCTTATTGGAACGTCCATTCTCGGCGGTAAAAATGTTTACGTGCCCAAGACTTCAACACCACTTCCAAAATTGTATCACGATTAACATTTGCGTTTATCTTCAGGCCACGGTCTAAAAATACGAGTGGAAAGCGGCCATCGGCAGTTACGACGGCCCAAACCATCACCATTGCTAGTGCCTGTTTTCTAGGGTGCGTTCTCATCCGAAAACAGGCGACATAGACAGAGTGTAAATTTTCATGACCTCTCTGGCAAGTAAACTCGGTCATTTTTGTTTACATGTTGCTCAATTGGGAATGAAACCTCATCAGAGAAGATGATATTCGGCAATAGGCCATTTCCGTGCAAACTAAGTAATTCCTTTGCTCTAGCAGCCAATTTTTTACCACGCCGACGGGGATTTTGTTCAATTCGAGCCTGCACTTTTCGAATCATTGCTGTTTGTTTACGACCACTTCCTTCGCATCTGGCAATGTTGCCACTATCATTGTAACGAGAAAGGTGCGCGTCACTAAAGATTTATGCACATTGAAATGGCTTAGCTCTCGAACAATTTGAACTTGTGACTTTCCAACCAAATATAGCTCAATAACACTGCTGTGTGTTTGAAATCCATATAAGTAATTTAGTATTTTTGTTTTAACTTCTATGCAAATGCTTCAATACACTAAGAAACAATATAATGAACTGTCATTGGTATAATATTGAGCGCTCTGCCATTGTTGCTTTGACAGATATATCATTGTGAAGTTAGTTGTCATTTTTTCTAGCAACTTTTTCCATATACTTGTATGCTCAATTTCAATAGCTTACAAAGCGCTCCCTGTACGGAAATATGGTTGTTGTATCAAATAGTTATCGTTCATTCTCCTAGCTATGTATGTATATAATTTTGGGATTTTTTACATACTTAAACATTTTTTGTTAGCGGAAGTACAAAAAAGAGAAAGTAGCAGACAAAAACACACCGTTAACAGAATCAGTTCGAAAGGACTGGAATAGATTTGCCGGCGGGCAAAGTCATATGCCATCTGTAATTAGGCTTTGACACACAAGTAAAATATAGTGTTCGTTCGTTAGTGACCGACCATATTTATTTTGTGAATAGTTCAAGCGGGCTATCTTATTAGCCTCGCGGTAAAATTAGAATAAATTCGGGGTAGTCCGCGTAAGCAAACGGGTATAATTGTAACCCGCCTTCCTACTTTTGGCCCCTTCACCTTAGCATTGAAACGAAGTCAACACCTGTCTCAGTGAAGGTAAAGTAGTTATTATTCGTTCGTGTTTATTTTAATTCTAGTTGCGGTTTATTACTAATTAGTTAGTCTTGCTATTGTCGTGCATTTTACCACAGGAATGAGATAAATCCAGTCAAGGATTAGCTGACCTGTAACTGCCCTCTAGAGTATAATTTCTTATATCCCTTCGAATGCAATTTAAATTTGTGCTCTAAGAACGCGATTTTATTATATGCAATAAGGCGCATTTTACCTGGGTCCGTCCCTAACATTTCAATATTATTCCTAAATCAGACAATCTCACATATTTAGTATGCTGATAAAAATATTATTAAATTAATTAAACATCGATCTTACCCACAGTCATATCTCGATATACTTGTTGCGTCGAAGTCAATTCCTTCTCCGTTTGAGCAACTTTCAATTGCAATTGCTCTATATCATTGGTTTTGCTTTTAATAATATCTTGTAAGTCACTTACTTGTTGCATGGATTTTGCAAGTAACGTGGTGTATTTCTAGAAGGATTAAGAAAGGTAGTTAGTAAATTAAAAAAAATCTTTATTGGCATATACACCACTCAACGATTGTGACATATAAACAGTTGAAATGTATCAGGGTTTAGTCAGGTCCAATAGTATAGGACAGGGGAGTAATGCCGATAAGAGAAAGAGATTAGATGTGAATGGAAATGAGGAAAGGTGATAAGATAAATTTTATTGTGACAAAATACATTTTCATGTTTACACTCGTCTAATAAACTATTATGATTCTGTAGCCATGATTCTGTATTGCTGATTACTGTAGATAATATTTCTTCACACTTAAAAACGCTTACAGGTTATTTACTTTAACCTGTAAGCGTTTTAATAAGAACAGGGCATTTATATGAAATATACTTATATTGGTAAATTTTCTTTCCTTTTGTGTTTATCTGTTTTTTCAAAAAAAAAAACTCATTTACCTGTGTACCTCTGGGCCAAATATCTGGTTTTTTTTTTGTTTTACGTTGGAAGTGGAGAACCTTCAAAAGGCGAAGGATGCCCGGTGCACCCAACAAGTGTGGGATTTTTACCCACTAAACTCCACTCCCTGTTGGGATTGTATATTGTTGGGAGATTGGTGAGTTTGTTTAAGGAGGCTTTAGGATTTATCATCCGCTTCAGCCTGGAACTGGTTTGATCACTGGAACTGGTTGATATCTGGTTTGATCACCTCTTCTTTATATATCCAAGGAATACTCAGTTTAAAGGACTTGTATTCATCAAGAGATTTATAATCCAATTTTACACATTTCAAGTTATTTACATTTTTATTTTGTAGATATGTGAAAAGATGAAAGAGGAGGAGAGTTGAAGAAAGAAGAGTTCAAATCTGAAAAAAGGGTAAAGGAATTGGGGGGCAGATGTGTGAAAGGCAGGTAATAATGAATGGGATAGAAGAAGGAGAGATTGACATAAACAGTATAAAGGAACAAATTTGGAGGAAATTAAATTATAATGGAAATGTGAAAACAATATATAGAGTATGTAAAATGGAAAGAAAGCATAGAGCAAGACCCATATTAGTTAAGCTTAAAACGTACAAGTAGAAAAGAGAAATAATGTTAATGAAAAGCATGTTGAAGTGTACCGTAATTTATATAAAGGATGACCTAACATGGTAAGAACGGGAGGTTAGCTATGAGAGGAGTATTAGAGAGTATATGCAATTAAGCGACAGTAAGGGCGTAACGCAGGGAGAAAAGGGAGAGTGTACCAGATAGGAAGACAATTATAGAATCAAAGGAGATTGTGGATGGGGGAGAGAGAGGAAAATAGTTGACTGAGATAAAGAAGGTGGGTTGAAGTTTATAGTTTGGAATGCATCGGATATATTATTCTTTTTTTAAAATTTAAAATGCAAATTAATGTTAGACCATCTGCTTACCATTTCAATTTGCTTTGTATCACTTAGACTTTTCTTTAAACTACTATATTCATCTTCTAAATATTTAACCGTTGTCTTCAGATCATTGTTTTCACGTTTAATCTAAAAACAAATGAGATAGAAAGTATTTAGCTGAGTTTAAGTGTGTGTGTGAGTAAACTTACAGATTCTGTAACAAACCCGGCTTTCTTATTAAATTCCTTTAGTTTATCCGTAACAATTGCTTTATAATTATTATAATCTATACATTTAATTTCAATTTCACGTTCGAGCTCTTTAATTTTGTCATCTTTTTCGAAACATTTACGATTTAATTCGTCATTACTCAGTAAAATATCATTCTTTTCACGTTTTAATTCATCTATCTAAAATCGGAAGTTATATAAAAAAGAAGATTGTTTCAATAAAGTACATTGCTTTTCATAAAAAAAAGATACCTGCTAACAAAATCTTTTGTGAAAATTTCATTAAAATCAGACTATTAATTCGTGGTGTGTTTTATTTTTTAATGAAAAGCAGTTAGATAAATGGTACCGTATTTTCCATAGATGTGACGTCCTGTACGAGACTATTTCTATGATCTACTACGGATTTAACGTCTCTAAGTAAATGTTTCAACGCTTGGTGTTCTTTCATATACATTGTCTGCACTTCTTTCAACTGAAAGTAATATTATTTATTTTGATATCACCAAAAAAAAAAACATTTGGAATATATTTTTGTATTCGTGCGGCGACACCTTAAAAATATTAAAGTACAGAATTATGGAAACTAAAGAATTATTTAATGCATGAAGAGAAATAATAATATTCCAAATTCAATTGAAACAACTGATGAAACGGTTAATCCACTTTATTTATAAAAAAAATATGTGTGTATGTTCTAGCGCTTCCGATTTTTTCATAAAATTCTTCTTCAAGACTTTTATCTTAAAGTTTCATTTTAATAAGAAATTATTTCTTATATATCCGGTCTTGAAAATTTCACTTTCAAAATTATCTTCGTATGTAGTTAAAAAACATGTATTGCTCCAAAGCGAGCTCTGGAAATACCAGTTAGTTCCATCCGAGAAGGCATAAGCACAGGGACTTTTCAATAACACATTGAATTTTGAGCAAAGTTCACAGATAATCAACATAGAATAAACATGTACAATCTTAATAATATTTTACTCACCCTTGTACACGTCTCCTGTTGAATATCTTCTTTCGATTGATCTAGTGATCTATTTTTCTCAATTTCCTCAGCCAATTTGGTATCCAATTGATCTTTCAACATACATACTTGACTCAATTCTTCGCATAACGTTATCTTCTCTAGATTATTCTCAACTTGTAAGTTATTCAACTCTTTCAATGAACTTTTCAAATCGGTTATAGTTTTATCACGTTCCACTACTTCGGACTGTAAATGTTGACCAAGTTGTTTATTATATTCTGCTATTAACTGAAAGAAAAAACAAGTTTTATTATTAAATGTTGTAGTATAATGTATTCTAAAAATAATAACTGTATTTTTCGAAAAATTTCCATGAAATTTTTATAATTTAAATTTCATTAAAGTATATAAGTTTTCTTTTTTATTGCTTATTAGTTTATTAGTAAGTTTTCTTTTTTATTCTTTTTTATTGCCAATTGAAATTTAAGAAGATAGCTTATTATTATTTCCTAAATTATTTCAAAGTCATTACCGTTGAATTGTTATTATATTAATGTCAATAAGATTTTTAAAAGATAAACAAAGCAAAATAGTTATTATGATTGATTTATGTCTATAATTACAATTGATGATTTAGCAAGAAATAACCAGACAGACGTTTATTAATTACATTATATTAATTAAGTTTATTAATTAATATTATTTACAAATGCTTACACATAGCTGAATTATTGTTATTATAAAGTAACAAAACATGTAGACATGATTTTGTAGCATAATTATTCTTATTTCATTGAACTTTTTATTATGATTAATTTTCTTTTACATGGCTTAAATTGTACATTTAAACATTTCAAATTTATTATGTGATCTTGGTTGTTTAAACTTCTATCACACTTGTTTTAATTTTTCTTTTATTCATTTTGTATATATTGTTAATTAATTGTAAGAAATAAACGAGTTAAGTTTAGCGTTATTATTAAGCACCACGCGTCTTATTCTACCTAATTTTAATCTCCCGAAATTACTGCAAGTATATCTTCAATAGATTACGCAGTGCTCTAAATCAATTCAATTAATTTTTATTTAATTAATTGTTTATTAAATATTCAAATAAATTAAGAGTATATTGGTAACTTAAGCCAGCTCTAATTTTAAGTTTACATCATTAATTAATTATTCAAGTTCAAGTTTCTTGTGTAATTTAATTCAAACATTTATTCTAACATTCTTCCAAGCTGACACAATTACGGTAGATTTTAATGTTTATCTCCCAATTGTCCAGTACCCTTAGAAGCTATTCGCAAATGGGAGGAATAATTGAATTACTCTTGCTCTATAAGCGGATTGCAAGATCTTGTTTATATGTCATGTTTATGAATATTACAGTTCTATTGGAATTTGCTAAGTTTTCTTACGTATTTTAATATATAATATTTATAAAGCACATATATAATAAATATTCTTTCATTTTTGAAATAATCTCTGCAAGCCTTTCATTTGTGAATATTGTACATTATACGAAAAATCTTTTTTTGTAGGATGAAAACGCTTTCCATAATTTTCTTAAAAGTTGCTCCCCATGTGATAATACCATATCCTGTAATTGCTTCTATTAGACTGCAATGCATTAATTTCAAAATATTGTATGATACATTGCTTCTATCCTTCGAAATATATAACAAATGTTACTGATTTTACTACATATTTGTTGTACGTGATTATTCCAACTTAACTTGCCGTTTTTGGTTTACATTATATCATTGCCATTTTGCGTAAATTAGCTTTTGCGTAGATTCTATTGTTTTTACACCATTGATTTGCAATCTTTATAGCCTCTTCACTAGACTTAATTATTTGGTTTTCCGAGTTCTATAATACCGAGTTCATTTAATATAATATTTGTATCATCTGCGTATAAAAAAGTATATAATGTCATATGAAATAAATTTGGAAGATCATTAAACATTATTAAGAAAAGCCACGGACCCATTCAGTGGATCGATGATAGTGGACGCAGGATCCTCTGTTGTTTAGAGTGAGCGGAGCTATGAGTCCAATTGTCAATAAATATCTAATATGTGTAACAGTTTTTTGTAAAATAAAAAAAAAATATTGAGGTGAAACATTTATTTTACTGCAAAATTAATAAATGATGAGGCTCGATTTCATCTGTTTGGCTACGAACAAAACACTCGCATCTGGCGCTCCGAACACCAAACACAAATAGCCGAATAACCTTTTCAATCACAACGTGCGACTATTTCGTACAGTTTTTGGGCTGGCAGATGTTATTAGGTTATATATTTTCGAACATGAAGCTCGTAGGACCGTCCTACTGAATGGATTTTAATTTTTAATATTAAAATCCTTGCCACGCAACTCCTGGCAAGGATTTTAATTTTTAATTTTTAACAAAACGACGCTACATGCCACGCAACTCCTGTCGCCCTGAGCACAATAAACAATTACACGGTCCGTGGATCAGAGCATTGTCGGTGAAATATTATTTGGCATAAAATTAATGTCTCATACTTACAGTTAATCTACTTGTTTCATTATGTAAATTTGACAAGTTCACTTCGAGATCATCCATTCGAGTTACATCTTTTTTTAATTTTTCGAAGATTGCTATCAGCATATTTTTTTCTTCCAAATAACGGGATCTCTCGATTTGCAATCCTAAAATGTTTAAGATTACTTAAAAATGATGACATGAGATCTAAACGATTGACTTCCCGCCAGATTATTTTACAAGAATTAAATACAAATGTTGGATTATAAAAAAATCAGTACTAGAAAGAATATGATGATCAATTATAGAATGCTATTAAATTATATAAAAAAGGGGTCGTAAAAAGAGAAATGAGTTATAATTAAACATATAAAAGTAGATAAACATGGAAAAGTAAAAAATGATAGCTACATTCTGGAGGAAAGAGAGAAGCAATAGGTTTCATTTGATGAACGTGAAAGCAAGTGTAAGTTATGAAATCAAGGTGGAGCATTAGTTGAAAGAATGTTAAAGTTTAAAATACAGTGGAAACCAACGAGAAAGAATGTGGGGAGCAACATTTGTTAAAAATTCCAAAAATCAAATTAAATGCCATGGAAATAAATATTTTTTCTTAATATAGCAGTACTATTCAAGGGTTGATTGTTATCCCGAAACATGTTAACCAATGGGCTATCTAAAGCCGATCCCAGTCAATGTGCGTATTTTGCCAATATTCGTCATCGGAGCTCATTCACATAGCGTGTGGGAGGCC
The DNA here is from genome assembly GCA_009867245.2 of Adranes taylori. Classification (NCBI taxonomy): domain Eukaryota; kingdom Metazoa; phylum Arthropoda; class Insecta; order Coleoptera; family Staphylinidae; genus Adranes; species Adranes taylori. The sequence goes on from WYDF02316425.1 coordinate 8,641, forward strand.
AACATTCGTTATGCATAGTGTTCCCGCCGATTGTCGGTAAACTACCACGAATCAAAGAAACGCATACATTAGTACGCATGGATTCAACTAGGCATATGGCATTCAACTTAATATGTTTTTAGAATATGTTGTTTTAATTTTGATTTTATTCTTGTTTCTGTTGATTTGTCTTGTTTATTATGCATTGTTCATAATAAAACTTGTTACATTTATGTTTATACTACGAAATCTTTTCCCTATGTTCTCGTAACTGAAAAATGCTGAATGAAAATTTATTTCTTGATCATAGACTTGCAGTACTTATTTGCTTGTTCAAATAAATATGGGTTCCCTAGAATTAATAGAATCAGGGTGGAAGCTCGAATCTCCATTGGCTACTATAATATTCAAATTATCAATCGCATTTAACAAAGCTACATACTGTTTATCGTATCTTTGTTACTTTCTAATTCCTCTTTCAAGTGAATACTTGTTTTTTCATAATTTGCAATTTCCTGTTGCTGATTTTGGAGATGAATATAATAGCTCTCCTGACTGGTGCGCAAATTTCCAATTTCTTTCTTGTAATTTTCCAACATTTGTGTTAAATCTTTGTGCTCATTGAGGACCTACAACAAAGTACTGAGTGAAATTACATATAATATAATTTTCGACTGTAATATTTATCATTCGGCTCTTATCGTTAGTATTCCAATGTAAAGGAGAAATAACATGATCAAGGGCGATTTTAGTTTTCCAACAAAGCTATTTTTAGCTATTTAATTTATATTAACAACATTTTTTGATGGTACCAACCCAAAAACTACTTTTATCCCATACGCATAAGAAAATTACGCGTCTATAAAAGCATCTATATAAACCCTCTTTGTTAAACTTGCATTACATATTGCTTATCTATTTAACGAAATGTTTCAAATCAGTCATGATCAATTTAAATTCCATCAAATATAAATACGAACGTTAAAATTTCCTCACATTATAATATTTATTTTGAAACTCGTCCATTTTCGTTTGAGCAAGCATCAATTCCTTTGCCATATCCCCAGCTCCAGAACAATTTAAAACTTGACTTATACCAGCTAGCTGCGCTTGTAACTGTTCTTTTTCCAGTTTACATGCATGTACCATTGTTTCACTATTTTGTATCAGATTTTCTTTCTTCTGGATCTAAAATCATATACAAATTTCTTGTTTCATATTACTTGTTTTAAAAACGTCAAAAGTCTAATATTTTATGCAACGTATACAATGAAAATTCAAAGACATCTAAGATTAAATTAAGCATTTGAAACTATCACATTCACGTAAAAAAACGAATAAACACATTTGTTTTAAAGGTCTTTAAGTATGCATATAACATAAGAAATTGACACTTATATTGGGTATCAATCAAAAGATAATTTATCAAGCTACGAATATCATGTTGATTACGATAGCAAGATGTTCCAGTAAAATTGCTTATTGAAATGAAACTTGAGTGTGGTGAAAAGCTATTTAATAAACAGTAAAAATATAATATAATATAAGCAAGAACAAAATATAAAGAAAGAAAATTTAATAATAGAAAAGATAACGCCCTCGTTGTTGATGCGAAGTGAATGACATTAATGAGGAATCAATTGACTGACGCATATGTCAGCAGGTCGAACTCGTATGTGCGCGCGTAATTCAAAATTGTTAATACGATTTAGTATACATTTGAACTCTTATTCTAAACTTTCCATGCTAGTTTCATGCAAATTTTCAAATTTCACAGATGGCAACGGTTTTATTAGATGGCAACTTTGAATTTGTTATTTTCAACTTTTTCTCTTATAAAGTAATAGGCACATCAATATGTTTAGTGCGCTTATGAAACACATGATTTTTGATTAACTTTATAACTCTTTGATTATGACAACATAATGTAATGCCATTATAATCGCTCACGTTTACACTAATTTCACTAAATACCTGTTTGAGCCACATTGCTTCCTTAGCTGCTTCGGAAGCTGTCACGAATTCTGCATCTGTGCTTGACAAAGCAACAGATTGTTGGCGTCGGCTGTTCAAAGTTATTGCTCCATTACAAGCGCATAGGCGGCATCTGCGTATCCGATCAGATCATTGTTCTGTTAAGTAGAAGAATATAGTATACTCATGTGTGGTGTAGATTTTAGATACTTTACAATCCGTTTAACTGCATTTCAGTGACTCGTGTCGGAATTATCTTGATATCTGCTTACAACATTTACAGAATACATGATCTCTGGACGAGCAGTAATAGCTGCAAACATTAAAGATCCTAGATCTTGTCGATATGGAACTGAAAGGTTTATTTCATTGCTGCTTGTACTTTTCCATAGTTTGAGTCAGCTGGCGTTTTGCTTATTTTGGTTTCATCCATGTGAAAACTGCGAATTATTTTTTGAATATAACTGATATGTATAAAAATTGAATTGTTCCCTGTAGTACGTGCAATTTCTAAACCAACGAAGTTAGTCAGTTCATTCACTGTAATTTCGAAAGTACTTTTCATCTTGTTGATAATTTGTTGCAGTATTCCAACATTAGTTGACATAATCAATCCATCGTCAACATATAAGATGAGTAGTATTAAATCACCATTAACAATAGCTTTGAAAACACATTTTTCAGATTCACATTGTTTAAATCCGTATGATTCTAGGAATTTTGAAAAATTCTTGTTCCAGCATCTTGGGGCTTGTTTGAGTCCATATGATGTCTTTTTCAATTTACAAACTTGATTATTATGGTTTTCAATTCCTGACAGAGAATCTATGAAGATTTCTTCCTTTAACCCAACGTCTAGAAAAGCTGTTTTGATATCAAATCGTAAGATTTCATAATTATTCATTTTAATTGTATCGTATCTGGTTGTAGGTGTAAACGTTTCACTATTGTCTACTCATTCTACTTGATTAAAGCCTTTAGCACATATTCTGATTTTTTATCTTTCATCTTCGCCATTTTTACTTCGTTTTATTTAAAAAACCCATTTAGTACCAAGTGTTTGTCTATTTAATGTTAACGTTGTAAACTCCAATGTGTTGTTTCTTTCTAGGATTACGAGTTCATCTTCGATTGCCTTTTTCCAGTGTTTACTGTCTGCAGATGTCTTTGCTTCTTCATATCTTGTTAGATCTTCTTCTAAAAAGTTTGCTTCATACTGCTAGGTTGTCGTAATCTTGATCTCAAGTCGTATTTGTGTTTAATTTCTTGTGTTGAGATTTCCTCACTTTCTCTTTCAACACCTAAAATTTCTGGCTCTTGTTTCTCTTCGTTGATATTTCGTGTTATATCATTTTCTTCATTGATAGGAATGAGCATATTATTCGTTCTGAGTAACATTACTTCATTGTTTTCATTACAGATTACATCACGTTCATTATCACGTATTAATTAGCATATCCTACTAGAATCAATTTCTTGCTTTTTGATTCTAATTTCTTTCGTAGACAGTCAGGGACATGAACAAATGCTTCGCTACCGAATACTTTTATATGATTTCGCTTAGGCTTCTTTTTCGTCCATAATTCAAATTATGTTGTATTTGGAGGGTTACATTGGTTGTCCTGCTTAAAACATATACTGCTGTATTGACTAGTTCTACCCATAGGTAAAGTGGTAGATGCTTTGTGAATAACATTGAACGAACGCTTTCTACTATTGTATGTATTTCACGTTGGATTTGTCATGTTGTTCATGATAATACGGACCACTTGCTTGAAATTGAATATCTTTTCGTGCTAGATATTCTGTAAAATTCTGGTTGACATATTTAGTGCCATTATCAGCACATATCACTTGTATGTGGTGAACAAATTTATTTTTGTATTGCTGAACAAATTGTTTGAAATAGTCGAGGGTATCTGATTTATGTTTCATAAAATACACTGATCTGTAACCGGTGATGTGACCTTTGAAAATAAAAAAATAGTTACAACCTCCCAATGACGGAACTGGCATTGGCCTACAAACATCGCTGTAAATAAATTCACCTTGTTTATAATTTTTTTGCTCTGTTTTTCTTGTACTGCATTTAATGTTATGTTCCATACTGACAACCTTGACACACAAAGTTTTTTATATCAGCTAGATTTACATCAGGAATAAGACCATTTCACGAATATTTTTAAGATTCATATGACATAGACGTTCATGTCATAGTTTGAGACTGACAGTTGTTGTTAGATTTACTTCAGATTTTGAACTTATTAGTAATTTATATAGGTTGTTCGATTCGCGACGTGCACATGCTTTAACGTACAATTTTCGAGTATTTCTGCTTTATTATTTGCTTTTATTACCTGCATTCCTTTTTTGGTAATTGCTCCTTCAGAAAAGAAATTTTTGCTTAATCCAGGAACGTACCAAGCATTTGTTATAACACTGTTAAGCCATTTTCCTTCAACATAACATTCAATGTCTAATTCTTGATTTCTTCCTAGTTTTACATTAAAGTTATTTCTTTCTTGCCGCGTTGAAAATAAATTCTTATTTCCACACATGTGTGTTATCAAGTATCCATTGGGAGTCGCTCGAATTAAATAAATTTATCGTTTCATTTTCTTCTGTTTTAAGTAGCAAAATGTCCTCTTTTATCTGCATCAGAATGCGGTAGGTCTGGCTGGTTTTCATTTTGACTTTGATGTTTTCGCGGAGCTCTGCAATTCTTTGATATCTGACCTTTCTTGTTACAATTATAACATGTAACTCTTGATTTGTGATTTTTATTGTTTTGAGATGGTTGATACTTTTTATTTATATTTAGCTTGCTGAAGTTTGACGTTACTTAGGCTCTCTCGGAGTTTTCTGTAGCAGTTAAGTTAGACTTTTCATCTACTAGATGAACTGTCAAATTCTGACTGGTTTGTTTATTTTCGTCTACTGATATTCAAGCCTGTCTAAAATTCTAAATTTAGAGGATAACGCACTTATAGTTTTTGTAATGATAGATGTGTCACTTACCGAGTCTCCAGATACTCTAAATTTTCAATCTTTGAGATAAGTTGCGCTATTGTATCTGAAGGTGACTTTCTGTACTGATGAAACTGTTCATGCAACATCATTTTGTTTGTCTTTGTTTTTATGGAATATATGCTATCTAATCTATCGATTACATCCTTGGACTTTTCACATCAGTTTTCTATCAGTGGAATCTGACCTAGTTTCATTGTAGATTTAATTATGCACATTGCATGAGCATATTTCCTATTCCAGGATTCCATTTCAGCACCTGAATTGGCTTTGGGTAGCTTGCCTATGGCAGTCTCGTATATACCTTTCGTTTTTAAGTACATTTTACTTGGAATTTCCATTGTCGGTCATTTTTACCATCAAACTTGCTTATAATAATAATATTCCCTTGAACTCCCTTGAGTTCTAGGGAGTTTCAAATTCATTACACTCATAATATGCTTCTGCCAGGAGATGGCATTTTAACTGTTGCTTGAATTTTATCTGCGGCAGGTTGCACCAAATATTACACATGTTGTAGTTATCGATACCTCTTTTCAGGTAACTTGTTGCTCTTAGGCGAGTGAAAGGCGGGATGATGTTATCTGCGTGCCTCGTATTATACTCATGAACGTTTTCATGTCTGTTAAACTGATATTTCTTACTATGGATCGCCGTTAGTGTTCTGTATAAATAAATACTAGGTACCGTTAGAATTTGGAGTTTTTTGAATAGAGGTTTGCATGAGTCTATATTTGGCGCTTCGACGATTCTGCGGACTGCTTTCTTCTGAGCCATCAGTAGCTTATTTTGATGCGGTGAGTGTTCCTACATCTCAATACCATACTGAAGAACAGAATCGCAGAGCGCGAAATATGCTGTACACGCGGACTCTATTCCGGCAGTTTGTCTTATTCTCTTTATAGCATAATTGGCACCAGCAATTTTGGTTACTACATTTGAGGTGTGGTCACTGCACTTGAGCCTGGCATCAATGTATATTCCTAGTAGTTTGACCGTTGGTGAGTCAGCTTTTGTTGAGATGAGCAAGTTCAGCGGAACATTTTATTGCTGATCG
>WYDF02316436.1:0-14677 GCA_009867245.2 Adranes taylori
AATGTTTGTCTTATTTGTTTATTCTAATATTCCAATTCCATGAATTTCAATTATCAATGAGCTTCTTTCATTCCATTCCACGTTCTAATTTCCTGTTCTTCCATGTCTATTTTCCTGTCCTCTAATTTCCTATTCACAGTCCTCCAAAAATTAAAAAAAAAGTAAAATAAAATTCCGAATTCCACCCTACCCCTCTTGTTTATTGAAAATGTTTAGTTTGATTTAGAGAACGTTACAAATTCGTCATTAAATTCAGTCCCTTCCCTTCTTCCCCAAAACATAATTCCCAATCCCTTCCCATTTATATATTTTTTCACTTTAATATACCTCCACGCACCCATTGATCTAATAATGCTGCCAATCTTCCATTTCCAGACCACCTATCCTGGATTTAATTATATCTTCATTCATCTAATATCTATTTCCCTTCAATATTTGCTTCTAAATCTAAACCTAGTTATCAACCTCTTATTCTCCATACTTATACTGTATACTCCAACACAGATAATAAATATCTAGGAAATAATATCCACTCTTATATACATACTTATTCTCTCATCACTTTCAACGTTTTTCTATTTTTGCACCATCTCTTCAATATAGTCCTTCATTCATCTTCTTTTGCCAAAAATAATAATTTTAGAAAATTTGTTACAAAATGAATCAACAATATTAATCAATGTGATTATTATCAAGCGTAGTATCCAGAATGAATGAAAAGTATTTTGCCTCTGTAAACATTTCTAGAATTTTTTGTCACAGCTTTGTGAATCATGTGGATGATTTCCTTTTCTATTCAATCATTTAAGCAATGAGAAATACTCTTCATTTTTGAAGTTTGAATGTGATCTGGAACGAGTCAATTTTATTTGCATTGCATGTGGGAGGTCATCTTCGGGCAACATTCGTTATAATGTTAACGTCGATTGTCGATAAACTAGCACGAATCAAAGGAATGCATGCACTCGTATATATGCATTTGACAAATGTGTGTAGTTGGCGTGTATTCGCTAAATGGACACATTGTCTGGGACCGACATAATAGTAATGTGATTTGGTCAAATGTCTGAATGATTATAATCAAAGTTTGAACCAAATTTGAATGTCGGAATTGTATAGAATCTGAATCCAATCATTCTGAACTTTTGAGCACAAATTGTGCACAGACGTAACAGTTCTTACTTGATCATTTGTTTCGATCATGTCTTTCGTTTGTTTGTTTGTTTATTTTAATCCTAGGAAATATTTCATTAACTAAAGCAGGTTAAAATATTTGCTTCTTCAGCAAAGCTATCTATTTCTGATCGTTTAAACGGGAGATAAATTAAAAATGTACCAAACGTTTTCTGTTTTATTTTCTTTTGTTTACGCTTTATTATTTCAAAGCAATCTTTGTCGCTTCCTTATAAGAACACTATTCATTGATTGTGAAGAAAAAGGACTCTTTCGATGATTTTGGCAGTCAGATTTCGCAGAGAAACAGGTTCTATGTCGTCATTTTCTTGGGACAAAGTGTGGCAGTCGATGCTTCGTTGGCCTCCGACTCGTCATTAGTTCAAAGTTACAGTATGATTTCAGCAAAGTTTAAACATTATCCACATCAACACCTTCAGTACTTCCGGAAGTACTAAACTACTAATATCTTCGATGATGACTTATTACATATTCATGTCGAACGTAGTAGCTACTATTAAATAAAACATTATCGGTATTTATTTTATGAACTTCGAGTTGACAAATCAACAGAAATTTTAAACATTTCACTATGGTATGATGAATTTTCGAAACGTTGTCATACAATACTCTACACTCACTGTCATACTTGTAACCTATATTTTCTCTTCCCAAGCTCTTTTTCATCACCCTCTCATTGTATTTATATTTCTCCATTCCACCTCTCCTTTTCTCTCTTTATATTTTTTACACTCGATGGTATTTCATATATACGTATCCCTTAGCTATTTATCCACCTTATCTATTTCCTTACATACCTTCCATTCAATCTCTAACGGAAAATGATCGGGCTCTACTCTACTGTATTACTAACTACCATACATTCCAAACATTCTCTCGCCGCATCATTCATTATTGCATAATCTATTACTACCCTTATGTTAACTCTCCATTCAAATCTCCCTCAACACTTCCATTTTCTACTATAATATTTTCTCCTTCTATCCACTTGAACGATCCTTTTCCTTCCCCGTTCATTATTTTATTGTTATTATTTATCGCATTCCAATCTCCCATTATCTCCCATTTCTCTTAATCATTTCTATCCTTCTTCAATCTCTCACTTAGTGTCTCATATATTCTTTTCTTTCTATATTAATATATACATTTAATATTAACCATTTTTTTCCTGCTATTTTTAATTCCCTAACCATTATTCCTAATTATATACTACTACTACTTCTACTTCCCTTATTCCCTCTTTCATCCCCATAATTATTCCCCAACTTGCTCTGCCTGTTATATGTTTCCGTTTTGCTCTTTGCGAACTTCAAACGAACCCCTTTGGTTATATATGTCTATAATCATTCCATTCCTCTTCCTCTACTCAAAATTCAACTAATCGTATTATTGAAAACTGAGATATATATGTCCAAAAGCCCTTATCATTTACTTTCGTTCTCAATCCTGCAACATTCCAACTTAAACCCCTTAATTTTCCTTGTACTGTTTTCAACACACTACATTTACTTTCACACTGTATTACTTACATTTCTGTCAGTGCCATTTAATTTCTTTATACTATATTCTCCATTATTCCTATTTCTACCATATCTCTTGCATATACCCTTTCCCTCCACTCTCCTACTTTCCCCCTCGTCGTCATGAATTCTATCCTTCATTCCACCTATGTTTCCTATTATTTTCATCTTCCCATCTTTTTGCCCTCTCCTACTTCGCACTCTCTTATTTGGTATTCCTTGAAACTCCTGTATATCTTCTACATTTTCTCTCCTGCTCCCAATGCGTTTAAGAACTTTCCATTAAAGTTTGTTCTGACCTTATCTATCTACTTTGTTACTAAAATTTCGCTCAATTCGTCCCATATCTATTTCTCAGGTCCCACCCATAATTTTCTATATCCTACATTTACCTTTTCATTTCTTCCTTTCATTATCTTTGCTATTTCCTTTAATCTTTTCTGAATATTTCTCTCTTTTACAATCATCCTCAATGAAGATTTTTGTTCCATTTAGACCCTTTTTTTACCATGATCTCCTTCGTTTTAGCCCGCGTACTAAATTTCATTAGAATAGGTCTATCTCCGTTTTTATCAACTTTGCCCAGGCTATAAAATTCTTTTATCTCTATCTCGGCATTTAAACTTTTCCACAAATAATTGAACTTTTCTTTGTCTCTACCATTAATCCTGTATCCAAAATACTACTACATTTAACTTTCTATCCATCTTTTTCCTCTCTACTTCCGCCCTCTCTAATGTCCCTTTCTTTTTCATTATTAGTCATATCTTTAAGCCACTCTTCAATATTTTTCTCACGTCTCTTTGCTTAAATTTGATCGCTTTTATATCCTCAAGCATTTGTTTTTCAAAGAACGACATACCTGGATGCGTCCTTGGCGTGTTGTTGATGTGTATAGCATCCATATTTCCATCCCCTGTTTCCTCCTCATTACAAGAACTTCCCCCGCTGTTAGACCGCATCAAAAATCTCTCCAAGCTGGTTATATTATTCTCCAGTTATAGCTCTTCTTTTATCACCATGAGGTACACCAACTCATACCCGTTAATCCGATATCAAACACAAATAATATCCTCTATATAATGTTTAATATTCTCTATTTGGCGGAGCGTGCATAAATACGTGTTAACGTGTTAAGGAAATACGTGTTAAGGAAAATAGTGATGACCAACACAATATTAATTAATGTATGCCATAACCAATCTTTAATTTAGGGACGGTAGTAATAGTCTTTGTTAATTTTTAGTCCTGATGATGACCTCAAAGCCTTGAGGTTCAGACGTCGACAGATGTAATCGGAGTTCATAAAATAAATACATAGTTGTTCAAAATCCGATCATGTTTCATTTACTAGTATCTTCGATGATATTTTGAATATTATTTTCATAATTGATGTTAATTTCTAAACTTCATTCTACGCTTCGTCAATGTTTCTGATAGATATCAAAATATTAAATTGTTTCCATTAAGCCCGCATGGTATCTTTATCATCTATATCAATTTCTTGAATGTGTTAGCACATAGTTTTCCTTAAATAACAGGCCTTAAATGTTGCTATTGGGGCTTGATCCATGAGTTGTAAGACAGAAGTCCTATTTAGGGTTATTTCAACTGGAAAATCAATGCACAGAGTTTCAGAGGATGTCCCGGCGCATTGTCCAACACCAAAAGTGTTCAAGGTTGAACACCAATATCTTCGCAATATTTTTTTATTGCTGGACGGAAACAAAATTTAAACCAGTCCATAAATATGTTTTGTGTTATCTAAGTCGTACGATTACTTCACCAGAAGACTGGTAAATGGTTTTTAGAATAACCTTTTATGACACAAGGAGTTTCTGATTGATAAATCAGAGTGGTTTTAATTTGAGTTCTCTGAATCTATTTTTGACGAGAAAAACAGTTAGACGATCTTTGGTTGAAGCAGTTATCCATTCTATGGAAATGATACGTATTGGCAATCATTTCTTATAGAGTCCCTTCTCGTTTATTTAAAAAATTTCTCAGAAGTTGTGTGTGTTTTCAAATGTACATTTTGCTTGTAATAAAACCATTCGTACAAAATGGTTTATTGATGTCCTTTGAACGTGACATAAGCTTCCTTGTCGCATGAGAAAGCAAGCAAAATTCAGTGTATCCGCAACGCATTTGAATGGGCCATAAACCGTCCGCTTGTATTTAACCAATAACTCAAATTAGGTCTGGTACCGATATCCGATGTTTTTCGACGAATATGGTCACTAAAGAATCCGCAGAAACCTCCCTTGTTCAAGCCTTCTTCCTATAAACTTGGGTTTCGCTCTATAAGCGCTTTGGATGTTTGCCAATTGAAACTTTACAATTGCGCCTATTTTTCATTTGCGCTTATTGTATTACCAAAGGTCATTTGCGGTCGCGATTGTAACCTGCGTTCCAGTTTAGTCTACAAGACACTTACTTAGTCTCCTAGGCTCTGCCGACAAGAAATTCACAATTACATTCAATTATATAATATATTTTTATAGTGAAAATTTATTAGTTTATAATTACTGTTAGTTCAAATTATTAGTAAACTCGCGTTATTAAAATTCAGCGCATTGTTTGATTTTTGCATGAACTAATAGTTGTATGTAGACATGAATGTACCTTCTTCTTCACGATTCGCGAAATATCCTTAACTAATCCGAACCACGATCACTGCTGCTGCATAAACACATTGATCCCGTTCATTGATCCCAGTCTGCTACCACCGTTTTGTACGTTTTCTTATTTAAATACATGTAAAGCGAAGCACAAATGGGATAATGAAGTAACACAACGAATTCGTACTCGCCGGGATCGGATTCAACCTGGGGGTTACCTGTATTTAGCGGAAAATTAAATGCGTCGTACAACTAAATTGAGCGAATGACACAGTAAAAAGCTGAGTTTCTACTTCCGTACTTTTTTTTATTGCTTTATTTCCAGCTATTATTGAAACATCTGTATAATGATTAATACAGGATATGCTAGTCTGTGACCGTTGCATTTCGCATTTTATTTTAATGAGTTATATTATTTGAGGTATGTTTTTCATACATTATAGCGCTCTTTGCGCTCATTTTTGCGCGCTCTTGTTTTAGTTACTAGTTATTTGAAATCTTATCTGAACTCTTGAGCTCCTATATCATGGGTCAATTCTTAAGTCTACAATCATCATTATCATCGTGTTGCTGGAAATAAGTAATGAGGTATTTTCCTGCTACATTTCGCAACCTATCATTGACAGACGATGTTTGTATACGATTTTATGGTTAATGTTTCAACCCTAAGATAGGAAAGTACTCAGCTTGTAAACAATGTTATATTTTTTATATATCCCTTTAGCAGTATTTAAGGTGCCCTCTTTTACTACGGTGGGAGGTACATCTGGGATTTTCTTTTTATCACGTGCTAGGACCTAAACACCATTTTTTAGATGTCCAATACTTACGAACGAAATAGTTTTTTGTCCGTAGAAGTGATTTTGGAATGTCTTACTTTGAGAATACGGTAATGGCCTAAAGAAGAAGAAATGTACAACGTAGATTTGCTTTAGCGTATCTGTTACATACGCAATATATCTATTATTACAGCGCTATTGCACTGTTTTATTAGTCTTTAGCCAGAGTAATAAGATACAGATAAATAGAACCTGCTCTAGCACGCTAAGGGTTTAGACGGCTATTTAGAATCATCAGACGGTTAACACTCTGTCTAAATCTCGCACTTCTCGCACAATCTCGCACTGAGTCGAGAATTATCGAGAAGCACTACCTGCGGTTAACTTATTTAGCACCAATCTGCTAAAGTCTATCATTTATGTGCTTCGAAACCCTTTAAAATCTTTTAAGTGAAATTACCGTTGCGCAAATGATAATTCGTTATCATATTCATCATCTTTCGTGCTTATTTCCTTTATTATTATTTTTTTTTATCCATAAAATCCTTCGCGCAAATATTTCATTAATCCATTTGCTATAAAATCCTTTGTATCATACCGTTATATAAATTTGCGATTCACCCCACGACCCGTCAATCAACGAGGCTGTAGGACAAGACACTAGTAACATTGATAGTCATTCGCAGGCGAAATAGGAGATTTTATGGTTGCACCATTAATTTAGGAAGATGATAAATTCAATTTCAATACGTTCATTTTTTTTTCTCTCTTTAAATTTATATAATTTAACTCTGCGTGAAGAATTGATTAATTAATGAAAATTACAATTAGCCCCACTACATATTTTGTTATTTTCATATGTGAGTAGGCCCCACTACCATTGTGAATAGAATGCATCTCCCAAATTTTTATTTGCACAACATTTATGACAATATGTCGTAAATTATTTATTTAAAACTTGGGATGTACTTATCACTATATAACAAGCATTATAACCTCAAATGTGAAAGATCATGAACCTTCATTTATTACATATTTCTAAGAACGCTGCATTACCAACAAAAAATTATTTAATAAGCGTTATGTCTATGTTCTATATGATTATTGTAAATAATTCTGGCGCCTTTTTTCTTAAATTTCTCGGAAATACTTTTAGGTCCACACTGCTGTTTTATCTCTATGCACTGCATTATTTTAATGCATGCTTGTGTGTGAACGATACAAGTATCATTAACGTATTATATAAACATATATATATATAAAATGGTTTAATTGACATAAAAATATGATATGTACAATGAGAGAAACCATTTTAATAACACAGATCTGCGATGAAAATATTTCCTGAAAACTAAGCATTGTTTTAAATGTATTTTTCGACCCTGATTTCAAAAAAAATAACCAAAAAATTCCATCAGTTTTTTTACAATATGGAATTTTCAGTTTTCAGTCTTTGTGTTTTTATGAATATACAATTAACATGTAATTTATTTTTGTTCGCCTGCTAAAATTCATTTATATATATATATATATATATGAATATAACTATTTTGTTATTTTATAAAAAACAATTCATAAAATCAAAAAATGTTCGATACACATAAATAAAAAAAGAACAGAGAAAGAAATTAATAAAATAGTGTAAACAATGAGGTGAAGTTCAATCATTCTGTCACTGCCTCTAAGCCAGACATGTGGCACCATCTCTAAACACAGACCTTATTGTCGCCAGGGAGACTGCAGTCGGTACATCCCCAGTGTTCCGTTTTGTACTGTCATTTTTGGTTAAGATTTTTGCAAATGAAGACGGTTTAAAATTTTGTTGATTTTTATGTTCATTTAACGTCTAGAATACGTGTTTTTATAAGAATTTTCTTTTCCGATTTGAAGATATGAATTTGCCGCTTCGTTGGATGGCGCTGGCGGGGCTTCAGGTATAGAGAAAATGATTTTATTCCATACTTTTCGGAAGAAGGAAGCTTAGTATTCTGCAATGATGTGTGTGGACTGTTTAAGACATTCAACATTCTGTATGAAAGCACTGATTGGAGACTATTCATTGATTCGTCGAAACAGGTATGCGTCAATACCCAAAGGCATTCTGTACACTTACAAGAACGGTATGACAATTTACAATTTGTTTCTCCACCAAATTAAGTACGACAATCATAAGTGGATCTAGTGTGGTGATCTCAAAGTAATATCGACGATCCTGTGACCTGGAGTCAAAAATGTCATTAGAACCTGGAGTAAAAATGTTTTTCGAAAACCTCGCATCGAGTCAATGAAAGTTCTCCTTCCACCTCTACATATTAAATTAGACTTGATGAAGCAATTTGTGAAAGCCTTACCAAAAGATGGTAAATGTTTGCAGTAGATTTGTAACAAATTTCCAACATTTGAAGTCTATTGTTGAGACTATGCTGCAGAAGTACCAACATTTAGGCTGTTCCATGAGTTTGAAGGTTCATTTCCTACATTCAGATTTGGACTACTTTCCTGAGAATATGGGTGCTGTTAGTTGCAGTACATTTGTAACAAATTTCCAGCCTTGTCATCCGCAAAATTAAAAGAGGGTGTCTTTACGGGTGCGGATATTAGAAAACTTTTTGCAAAGATGTAAATTTTTAGGCAGAACTGGAAGTTGCTGAAAAAGAAGCCTGTGTTGCTTTTAAAGACGTAATAATCAAGTTTCTGGGCAACAAGAAGGATCCAAATTTGAAGTCTATTGTTGAGACTATGCTGCAGAAGTACCAACATTTAGGCTGTTCCATGAGTTTTAAGGTTCATTTCCTACATTCGAATTTGGACTACTTTCCTGAGAATATGGGTGCTGTTAGTGAAGAGATGGATGAGAGATTCCATCAGGAGATCAAAGTAATGCACAAGTGTTACCACGGAAGATGGAATACTACAATGATAGCAGACTATTGCTTGATGTTGCACGAGATGATACCAGAAGAGCATGCACGGAAAAGGCTCAAACACAACATGCCTAGTCCAAAGAGCCGTCGACACAAAGACTAAAATCGTGAGTTCTGTCGTGATGGAAAGAAACTAAGGTTATTTTAGAGTTCAGCGCACCAAGATACATTGAAATCAATCAGCAAAAGTTAAAAAACAGAATCATCGCAGAACTAATGTAATCGTCCTTATTAATGAAGGTAAAATAGCAAATAATAATATGAGTTAAATAAAAAATTTATGTTAAGAGTAATAAATGTCAAAAAGACGACAATGGTCGACTCTCTCTCTCTGTCTCTTTCTGTTCTTTGTAACTAAAATACTTTTATGTCAATGCAAGAAAATCTCTCCCGCACTCGACGAATTTTAATGGAAATTTTATTTACTATTCCATGTTTCCATATTCCAGTGCTTGATATAAAACTCTAAAAAATTCAACACCGATTCATTCATTTAGGATAGGAAATATGTAAAAGTCGAGCAAGAAATGTTTTGCTTGGGTCTCACATGCTGAAGGAAGCTGTTGATGTTATAAAAACGTGTAGTGTTTGTTTACATTTTCAAAAATCACATCCAAAATTTATTATTGAGAGACGTACATGTTTTTTCTAGTTTTTATTTTATTTTATTTTATTTTATATTTCATTAACACAGTGATTATGTAGACTGTCATAAGCTGTCATAAAAATGTGAAGAATTTATAATTAGTAGCACATTTAAATAATATCCGACTATATTAAAGAGAAATATTTTAATAATCGGAAGGGAAGCAAATGAAGTCATAAATCCACATAACACGACTAAGCAATGAATGAATTATTTATTACTTAGCGTATAAATAATTTGGACTTAATACGTTGAATATCACAACAGTTTTAATATTTCATCATTAATAAGATACAATATTTTCCATATTAGCATAGTTGGCACATCGGTTTCAAGTTACCTAAGGTTTGAACGCGGCATAAACGGCATAAGTAAATTCATGACGCATTTATTACCCGATAATTGCAGAAAAAAGTTAATTGCTTTTTTAATGAGACCCATCGAAATGGTTACAATTTACGTTTTAATTAAATGCATAATAAATATATAATTTTTAATTGCAAATTATTTTCATGCTTATTCATTAATTATATATACATCTTTTATTTAAACAATGGAAGTATAAAACTAAAAATATATGAAAAAAATGAAGAAGGAAACAGAAAACAAAAAAATCTGTCAATTTTGTTTTGACAATCGTCAAAGTTTAAAACGCCATTTTCGTTATTTAATTAAAACGCATCATTTAATTAAATCGTCATTTAATTAAAACGCAAAGTTTACAATGCTTCAAAAATTACAAAATACTGCGTATGGTTAAAACAAAGGACGGTTGAAACAGAGTTAATTCTCTTGAGCCGTGTGCCGTAAGGTAATATGTCCGAGGGGCGAACGACGTGGGCATCAATTTCGAAAACGAAGTTCACTGTTGCGTCGCTCACACAGAGCAACCGTTGTTTATACGAGGCCATGTTGTGTTTTAATTTTTGTTCAAAGACTTTTATAATTATTATGGCTTTTATTAAAGTTGGAAGTAAGTATTGATGTAGGCATATAGGTGAGGACGTATGCTCGAGGGAGCGATTAGCACAAATAACTTGGGCAATAATTAATATAGGGAATAAGCCAACCTTCGAAAGAGGTGAACAAAATTCTTATATAAATGTTACGCTTGCTCTGGAAAATATGGTGCAACATATAAAAGGATGGAAGGTGCTGGATTTTGAGAGTTTGCGCGATCATATGTATATAACTTACAGCGTTGCCGAGGGAAAACACAACAACCAAACAAGCAAAATTGGAAAAAGGTGGGCTACACGAAAACTAAGTGAAAAAAATTTTGCTTCTTGTAATTGATGCACGCACAAAAGACAACTTGAGAACGGAAAGACATGGTCAAATAAATGAACTGTTAGATGCGATGACCGAAGCATGTAATAAATCAATGCCCAAAAAGAAAATGATCCGCAAACCACAAGCTTACTAATGAACAACAGAAATAGCTAGTGCTAGAAAAGACTGCATCCTACTGAGAAGAAAGTTTCAAAGAAAGCTAGCGAATGGGAGCCTAGAACAAGCTGCTGACTACAAAGAGGCACTAAATATGAAGAGAAAGATATTCAAGAACCTAATAACTAAAAGTGAAGAGAGATGCTGGAGTGAGTTGCAGTATGGTGTAGACTCCGATCCCTGGGGTAACGGATACAAAATAGTCAGAAAAAAACTGGCAGAGAGACCAGCAATGATCAAGATGCGGAAGGAGATGAAAGCGATAGTTCGTCCCCTATTCGCGCAGCACAGCCCTAATACACCAAAAGCGGCCTGAACGTATACCACTAATTGAAGTAACAGAAATTACTAAAGCGGGAAAAGCTATGGCAAGCGGCAAAGCACCGGGGCTAGATAATATTCCCGACGTAATAACTAAATTATTAGCAGCGGAAAGATCAGAAATATTAACGGAGGGATTCAATGAAATTATGGGGGCAGCAAAATTGCCACAAAGCTGGAAGCAAGGAAAGCTTGTGTTAATCAAGAAAAATACTGGAAATGAAGCTGACCCGACAACGTACAGACCACTATGTCTCCTCAGTACAGCGGGGAAACAAGAGAGCGCGTGATACTGAACAGACTCGAAATACACTTCAACGAACAAAAATTGCTCAGCGAACGCCATTGTGGTTTCCATAAGGGCAAGAGTACGATTGATGCGCTCAAGCTGGTAGACAAGCTCGCGAGAAAAGCAACGGCTGGAACAAGACTTACTAAAAATATGTGTATTCTAGTCACACTTGACATCATAAATGCCTAAATGCCTTCAATAGCGCCTCCTATTAGAAAATCCTGCAGGCACTGGAAGTAATGAACTTTCCGAGTACCCGCAAAAATTAATAACAGGATATCTTAGCAGCCGTTCAATAATGTATGAAACAGATGAGAGCATAGTTGAGATACCAATAAGCAGTGGAGTACGAAAGGATTCGGTATTAGGTCCGACTTTCTGGAACCTGATGTACAATAGATTATTAGAACTAAATATTCAGTTGGAAGTCACAGAAGTGGGGTGCGCTGATGCTACTGTATTGATAGTTATCGCCAAAACAGCTGAAGAAAGTAATATAAACGCAAGGGCTGCATTAAACAGAATCAATTGGCTAGACAAAAGAACAAGGTAATTCTACTGATAGGCAGATGATCTATATACCAGATATCAATAATGACAGGACAACATTACTGAGTGTGTAAATACCTTGGTGTCACTATTGACAGAGGACTACTCACAGCATATAAGGGGTGGGATAGATCGGTTATAATAGCGGCGCAATTCAGGCGGCTCATGTCTAGATAGGAGGCCCGAAAGAATCGAGACGGAAGCTACTGCACAGCGTAGTAAAGTCGATTCTGATGTATGCAGCTCCCATATCGGCAATAGAAGCAATCAAGAGGAAAAATGTCACAACGTTGCTTGAGAGAACGCAAAGAATTGGAATGCTGGATATAACAACAGCATACAGGACGGTGTCAACATTATCACTGCAAATAATTGTGGGCTTTTCGCCGATGGACCTAGCAGCCATAGAAAGATGCGAGGCATACGTAAAATGTAGAAAGCAGGATGAATCCCACAACAGAAAAGAATTAAGTACATAAGCCATGGCTGAGTGGCAACGGAGGTGGGATGCATACTCAAAAGGCCGTTCGACACATACAAAATAATCCCGACCATAAGGACATGGATTGAACATCCATATGATCAATTATATTATTACACGACACAAGTGCTAAGCGGACACGGATACTACACAAAATACTTTCATGGCATTCGAAAGAAAGAGAGCCCACAGTGCGAGACATGTGGAAAGGGAGAAGAAGACACTGAGCACACTTTCTATACTGTCGGACATGGTCGAGACGAGTAGTGGGGAAGATAGACAGATAGCCCCGAAAAGCTAGACGAAATCATGTTACAGGATAAGGATTCCTGGAATGCCGTGGAGTCATATGATTTCGAAATTAACCTCAACATTATATTGATACGTGTTCGTCAAAATATACCAAGTGGTTTAATCACAGTAAATTTTTAAAGCTACATGGAATTGAATCGAGAGCATTTCCGAGCGATAATTTTTTACACCTTTTAAAGAAGTTTATCGCAAGAACAATGTTTTGCCGAGTTGGTTGCTGTTTTTGGTAATAAAGCACCACACCAATAGACAATTTCTAGCTGGTACTTTAAATTCACACTTGGACGCACAAATTTCAGTGATGTTCCTAAGCCAGACCCGAAAAAATCAACGATTTCAGGAAAACGTTATTGCTGTGCGCGAGATGATTAATCAAGATTGTCATGTAACTTGTTGGGAGATGGAGAGTTCCTTGGACATTTCGAAAGTCTCAGTCCAAAAGATTTTATATGAAGAGTTGGGCGTACAAGAATTAGTTTATCGTGGGATCCCGCATCTGTTGACCGAGGAACAAATTGCGGCTCGTGTCAATTAGTGCCGAAGAACTCGATTCGTTTCAACAGAGGCCAAGAATTCAACAGAGTTTTGAATTTATTCTAATGAACTCGAGTATAAATGTCAGTCTATTGTTTGGATGTTTCAAGATGAGGAGAACCCAACCAAATTCATTCGTTCCCGCAGTGTCTCGAAAAAGATAGTCGGAATTTTTGTATTAAAATCCGGACATGTGCTACAATTCCTTTACAACATGAAAGGAGGTAACTGATGATTGGTACCCTACCGCTTGTTTGCCCGAAATCATTTCTGAGCTGTAAAAAAACCACCCACAGCAACGGATCATCCTTCAGCATGATAATGCGAGTGCTCAACAATCCTTTGAGCTTTTGGAGCAACAAAACATCGAATTACTTGATCATCCGCCGTATAGCCACAACGATGTTTTACATTTCTCGCCATCAAGGATGCTCAGAATAACCATTTAGAGCATACCTTTTTACTATTTTTTTTTTACGTATCGAGCAAATTGCACCCGATAAGCAACATATTGTGTCTGTTAGACTATCCGCTCAAAAAGAATGAGTCTAACATTGTTTTCAATTTTGCTAATTAAAATCGCTTCCGGAGAATCCTGCACTAAAAAGGATAAAGAAGTCAATCCTGAATATCAAAAGACACTCTAAATAGTATTGCGGTAGAGAGCAAGATCAAAAGAAAAATCTCAAATTAAGAAAAAACATTGGATTAGTGATAACACCTTACAGTTTGTCGACCAACGGAAGCAATTAAGGCTAGCACCAAACGAAGAGAACCAGGATAAAATTAAACAACTAAACAAAGAGATGAAAGCAGCAAGTAGGCGAGAAAAAAATGACCACATCGTAAGGGTTTGTAGGGAACTTGAGGAACATTCCAATAAATATGAGTCTCGAGAATGATTTAACAAAGTAAGATATCTCTCTAAAGAATACAAACTACGCACCCAAGTAATAAAAAACGAGGAGGGAGAAATTGTAAATAACGCCAATGGTATAGCAGAAGTCTGGAAAGTATACTGTGAAAAACTGTACAAAGGTAATTTAGAACAACTT
>WYDF02316447.1:0-14676 GCA_009867245.2 Adranes taylori
ATATATATATTGTTTTGGGACAACTAATGCTAGAGTCGGATTTGGGAAGGGTACTAAAATAAAATATTTTGACTGAAAAACAAGAAACATTTATTAATACTGATTTATTTGGATTAAGTATACTTTACTATTTCGGTGTAAAGAAGGATGTATTAAAACCTTGTAGGTCTACAATAAGTTTTTTATATCCATCATGTTTCGCTGTGAACTTTGGACTGCGTCTAGATAATTTTTTTTGTTTGAGATGACAGTGGTGTGTAAGAATATATGGCGTAGGATCAAATCAAGCCGTAGACATTAGTTTGATGTTCAAAACCCTGATCAGCTTCTATTTCAATTTTTAAATCAGTGACGGAACACTTTAGCGATTCATTTTGATTTGACACATCAAATATAAGAAGCATATAGTTCTTGAATGTATTGCAGTAGAATAGTGGTCCATTTATATCTCGGTAGTAGTACGATAATTGAAAGTTCTTATATATCTCATACAAAGTCTTATAATGGTTGTTTGACATGCGGAAATTTAGATTGTCATACCGATACGAATCTAATTCAAATAGAGCTTCATATTTCGAATATGCAATGATTGAAGTATGTAACGTCTCTATCGGGTTTCTATTCTCTTTGAAATCCTACCACGACATAGCATGGACGTTCGAGACTTGACGTTGACTTAACACTCGAAATATCTTTATTCGTTTTGCGTATAGTAGGAAGTACATGAAGCGACAATTTCCGGAAGCTTATAGGAATAGGTTCACCTTTAGTAGTTTCTCGTAATAGAAAATACGCGTAGCATCATCTGCAGTTAAATTCTCCATTCGATGCGTTTGATATTAAATTCAACCTCTTTAATAGTTGGACTTGTATAACAATTATTATCAGTACGGTTTCGAATCAATACCAATGCTTGTCTTGCCATTAAAACACACTTCTGATCATCTTCAAATACTCCAGACAAATGAGCTAGAGGAATGCTGATGTAGAATTTGTTATCATCCATAAAATTCAATGATTGTTTATTAGTGTGTGGACACCATCCAGCAGTTTGCAAAATGGCAATGTTTTGTGCTTTATTATATGAGATATATCTTTTCATTAGACTTGTGATGCCAGGAATTTGACACGATCGATTTCCAGTCCATTTATTATATACTCTATGTCTTCAAAATGAAGTAGGAATTCAATGTTTGTTAGTCGTATTGCAGGAGCAGTAGCACCTTCACCAGCTAGGATTGTTATATTTACTTCAATGTAAATAAAACTTTCTCATGGTAAAGGTATCAAGTGCGCTTGATTGGTTTCATGCAGATTTCATCGTATTTTCCATAATTTGTAGTTCTCGGTACGTATGAATGAAATACCTTTTTTGTTACTTACGAATTTCTTTTTTAACGAATTCTACGTTTTGAAAAACGTTTAGCAGAGAATGTGCTATCTTCTCGTAAAACACGATATCCGTACGTTTATAAATTTAAAACACTTTCTTTAGTTATTGTTAGTTGCTTCACTACCTTACTGCTACAAGTAATATTGTTGTGGTTATTAGTTCCACCAACCCAAATGCCCATTAAAGCCTTTTCAATTCCAGATTAACAATAATAGTTTCGTCTCGAAAATTCACTAATCGGTTCTCTTGATCTAAGATCAGTAAAGTAATGTTATTAATGCTTCGAACACGAATCGATAAATAATTGATATTCCTCGGAATGACTGTTCTGTTATACCCGGGCGATTCTAGTACTGCGAAGTCAAAGAGCGTATGCGATACCGTTACCTTAAAACACGAAGATGCAGTAATATTGCAATCCACATGTATACTGCTGACTTTTAGTATTTCAATTGGTATATCCGATACATATAAAGTGTTTGCTTCCAATACTTTCGGAGAGAAGTCAAGTAGTTGTTCTATTGACTGTTTTGAGCTAAAGTCCATGTGATGTACGCACTTTAGTTCGATTTTTAGGTTCAAAAGTAACACTTCAGGTTCTTTCGTAGTAGTTGTTGTACCAGAGCTCAACTCTTTCTGAAGGTACTCTTTAATATCCGAGATTTCATATGATCTGGTCGGTATTGTAATCTTTCCATTATTTTGTCGTAGATGAATACATTGTTTACACCTTCTTCTATGTTTGGTATCGTAATCAATGAATAGAATCCTACAAATCCAACGCAGTATTCAACATTCGGATGTACATCAATAGGTGGATACTAGTCTGCAGTAAGTACAGAACTATTACCTTTCAACATAAATGTTTGTGACCTGTTAGTGTTTTTCTGTACCCAATAAAAATTTCCAAGTTTAGTACAGCACATACGTTTGGATGGGACTTTAGCGGTGATGTATCTCTCATTAGGACACCGCGAAAGCTTTGTATACATTGTACTACTCTTCGAATATCCGTATCGGTAAGTGCACGATGAGGACGTTTTGCTATTAGTTTTTTTTATGTGGATACAAGTATAGACCTAACCCTTATTGTACGGTTTCAAGAATAACCCATTTCCTTCTTTTTCTGAACGCAATCCCTTCCATTGTTTGATTATCTACTTTCATTTCATCGATTTTTTCTGAATATTAGACGAGTTCTTAATTGCATTATAAAGTGCACTAGAACCAGGAGAGCCAGATTTCCAACAGCTGAAAGACCAGCAAATAGTGGCAAAAGAAACGGTAATACGCCGCCCTCTTTTGGAATCGGTATAATGCGTGGTGTTCTTATATTCTTACGTCTACCGGCATCCTTAACTGTAGCGCGTGCTGCACCAAGCCAATATTAACACCGCATTTCAAGTCTTCCGAGTGTTTTACTTTACTGCGAAGTGCAGCTCGTGCTTTCGAGACGACCCCGCTTCGTAAAGCAACTTTTCTTGCTTTCATTCTATCGGAGATAATATATTCGAAATATATTATATACTACTTGTTGTATATGTTGCACAGTTTATACATGAAATGGCGTATAATCATGAGCATTAAAAGCGTTATGCGAATCATTAAACAACGCGAAAAGCTTCCAGTGTGCAATATGGATGACTTAACATCTTCAGCATCTAATAGGAAAACCCAAAGACATGGAAGGCTTCTATCAAATAAAATACGCGGTATTATTGTTGGAAGCTCTGCATGTGTAAAAAGGAATGCAATGTTGTCTTTACTGTACGATCCGAATGGTTAGCAGTTTGAAAACTTTTATGTGTATTCAAAGTCTTTGTATGAACCAAAATTCCAATTTCTCGAAAAAGTACTAAAAGGAATGAAAGATGTAGTACTGTAATAGTATTTTTTTGAGAAATTGCATACAATAAAAATACTAATATATTGACACAAAGTGAAACAAGACCAAACTCAATGTTTGTATTTGACGATGTATCGTGTGAACAGTAGGGGAAAATCAAGGAATATTTCTGTATGGGACGTCACTATAACATTGATTCCTTCTACCTAGCCCAAACGTACGATTCAGTCACAAAACAACTTTGTCGTGATAATGGAAACCTTATTATACTCTTTCTACAAGATGACCTGAATATCAACTACATATATAAGAATCATGTACGTACGGACATGAGTTTTCAACAGCTCAAATCAATGTCCGCTGAATGCTGGAAAGAACAGTATGGATTCCTATCAATCTGCAAAGATTGTGATATAAATAGAGGGAGATACCGCAATAAGTTTGATCAGACTATAATTGTTGCTGCTAACGAACGACAGCAACAAAATGG
The DNA here is from genome assembly GCA_009867245.2 of Adranes taylori. Lineage (NCBI taxonomy): Eukaryota > Metazoa > Arthropoda > Insecta > Coleoptera > Staphylinidae > Adranes > Adranes taylori. The sequence goes on from WYDF02316447.1 coordinate 3,730, forward strand.
GTAAAGAGCGCGATATTTTACAAAAAATTGTCGAGATTCGTAATGCAATTAAGGAAGAAAGCGCGTGCTATAAAATAAGGGATTGACGACGACGATGCAACGCTAAAGAAAATATACTAACCGATCTTGGAACCATTAGAATCTATTTCAGCATCATTAAACAATACTGCTATGAAAAAGAACAAAGAAGACGATCCTTCTACTAAACAAATCATTAGTCCACTAGTGAAATCTATTGAGATTTCTCCTACAGTATCAACTGTAGGAGAAACCTCATTATAGGAGAAACCGATAACACCTTTACGTTTACAAACGCTACCTATCGATAAACAAGGTAGTGATTTGAAACGCAACAGAATAGATCACTCTAAAATGTTGATCCAGATCAAGATCAAAGATCACCAATCTTATACTGGAATCATGTTAATTAATTAGTTGATCGTCTGGTGTTACTTCATTATTCACGCAACGCCGGCACTATGTGTGCTCATGACAACGAAATAGCCTTTATCGACGAAGAGTTATGAGAAGGCGGATATATAGCCTAGTTCAGCTACAACTCTTCAAGTGTAAACATCATGAGTATTGATAAGTTTGGTAAAGCCCTTTTGAGCGAATCATAGACTCGAACAACACGAGGATTTTTTCTAAGAAGGGTTGGAAGCTATGATATACGCAACCATTTACTTAAACATGTATCAAATCCTATTGACGCGAATGATGCATGTACAAATCAGTATGCAGATTTAACTGTCCAACAAGCATTTTCACCTCTTCAACAAGTAACAGCTCTGAATGAAATTTTAAGAAAACAAACATAACGTTTAAATGATATTGATAACGATCTTCGGAATCAAGGCAGCATAATAGACGAATTAGGAAATGTAAGGTATGTTGTTGATGCAGATTCAATAAAAATCAATAAATCCGATGACAAATCAACAGTACAATGAGTACAATGAAGCCTAACATTGTAAACGAAATACATGGACCGGCTCGTCGCACTTATCCACGACGGCGTGTAATTATTAAAGGACTTAGTGAAAGTTGGCAGTCAGATTTACTACAAGTCAATCAATTTGCTAAAGAAAATAATGAATACAATTATATTTTAGTATATTATATTTTTGATGCATGTTTCAAATTTTTATATATCGAACCTGTTAAAGATAAGACAGCAAAGAACATTACCAATGCTTTTCAAAAGATACTTGATCGAGCTGGTCCTCAACGTGTTCCAAAAAATTTACAAACTGACAATGGTACGGAGTATTATAATGAGAAGTTCAAAGATTTGATGTAAGACTATGGTATTCATTTATACTCGGTATATACTACGAAAAAGTCTTCAATAGCACAATGTTTGATGCGCCCACTTAAAGAACACTGTACAAACACTTTTGTCTGCTCGGTTCATACAAATGGTTGGGTGATTTGCAATCATTAACCGCAGAATACAATAAGAGTAAGCATCGAACAATATGAAAGCAGCCTGCAGCAGTTACGAAAACACATGAATAACTGTACTAAATACAGTGTATTTATATATCAAGGTGCTGGAAAGAAAAAATTTAGTGATGCTGTACGTATCTCTAAGCAGAAAGCACTATTTGAAAAAGGTTACATTCCAAACTGGTCTAGATACCTGTTTACAATTATTTATTAATGTAAAATTATTTAATCCGACGGTGTATCTACTTCAGATCTGAATAAGAAACCTATATTGGGAGCATTCTACACAGAGGAATTGAAACGTGCCAAGCATACATTCGCATATCTCGTTCAGAAAGTACTACGACAAAAGGGTGAAAAACTATTAGTGAAACGGCTAGGTTTCGACAATAAACATAATAGTCTTATAAATAAATCAGATTTATTGTAAGTTATCGTTAATATTATTCATCAATATACATAGATCTACTTTAAAATCAATTGTTTTACTTATTAGCAGTTAATTTTCTATCTATTTTTGTTTTATCTCATTTACAAGGGCGTCACGAAACGAGACCTTTACTGCACAGGCTCCGAATTTATTTATTGTGAAGAGAGATTTGTAGAAGAAATAACTGTTAATTCTATGATACATTTGATATTAAACTTAGCAGGTTTTGTCGCTTTGATAGTCCAAAATAGAAAAAATATATCGTTTTATTACAAAAGATGGTTATTATATATAGAGATATAGTCGATGACAGTCAAACATTCGAAATATCGCGCCGTCTATGTTTTATGATTAAACTAATCAGGTTACTGTTTATATAAAGTGACATAACTCAATCTAGATAACCCATTTAATAAGCTAGCTAGTGATCTTGAAATAATGCGATGTTGTAACGTTTCTAATTTGTACTGATATCTTCTGTTTAGTTAACGGATTACTATCATGTGATTTTGAGTGTGACGCAATTATACAACTTCCTTATAGAAAGTACATCGATACTTATATAGAACTTGTTTTATTGAAATGAACATGATTATCAAGTTAACTAGTAAAGTCTAGAAAGTGATGAGAACAGAATTTTTCTTACAACGTTACAATGTTTATATATCTCATTATTCACATTATTGTATTGGGTTGTAACAAAATAGTTATCAGAGATAACTGAAATATATCATTAAGATAAATAATTTTGAATTTTAGTACTTCTTAAAAGTTACATTTACAGATGTCTTTGAATAGAACATAATCTACATATACGAAAACCTTTCATACATGAAAGCATAAACCTTTAAAGCGAAGTATCATTTTACCAGATTTTATTATTTTTGAGCTAAATAAAAGTTTAAGCTTTACAAAAGTTTTATTAGCCATTCTGCTAATTCCGATACATTATTTAGAAAAACTTCTTATTAAAATAAGGATAGTTTTAACTTTGGATGATTTCACTACTTCCAAAATATGTTAGAAAACATACTAGTTAGAGTTTATAAAATAATTTCTTAAATTAGAGGAATTCTTTTTACATTATTATCAAGTATATTACGTACGTTTCAGCTATATTGAGTAATTATATTTTAGGACTTATCATTAAGAATTCGTAGCTAGTAGGAGTTTTAAATGTTTTTTAAAACAGAATAGATTTGAATTTTTCAATATTATTAAAGAATAAATAATTTTTAACATTATTATGTCAGTAGAGATAAAACAACTTTAGCATAAACCAGTGTTTTAGGAAGTTAAAAAATAACATTTACATTATTAGCCAATAACAAGTTTAAAGATTTTATTACTCTGATTTTAATACATACATATGTCTATTTTATTTCTAAGGATAGTTTTCTTTGAAAGAAGTAATTATATATGGAATATTTACTTAATCTTTTAAACTTGGGGATAGTTTTGTTTTAAAAAATAAGGATATTTGTTTAATATAAATACTTAATTATTGGAAATAACTTTAGAGCTTTAATTGAAGTAGTATTTCATTCTAATGATGCTTCAATTTAAACACTCACTGAAAATCTACAATAAGAAAACAGAAATATGACTAATTTACAACAGAAGTTTGTGACTGCTTCTTTTACTTCACGCTTAGAGAACTTCGAGATTTTAGCAAATCGACAAAAACTTGTATTCATCAAACATATGGAAAGCAACGAGTTTGAATGAACAAACTACTTTGCATAATGGAATGACCAATAAATTGTCATATGATGTTTATTGAGATCTAGTTCTTAGGTATATTGCCTTACAGTACATAATGTTAGTTTTTAAATATTTTGTGGATCGTTTTAATAACAATTGTCGGCTAAGAACTATATATACCTACAGGTACAAGTTAGTGCTTAATTAAAGAAATAGTAAGCGATTTATCGAATCGTACAACGATCTAGCCAGAACTCGGATGCTGACTAGTTTTCAACTTTAGCCATGTTAAGGAAAGATTTTATTGGAGAATGAAACTAATTTTTGAGTTACTAAAGCCGATTGCATGTTAAACAAACTGCAAATAAATTATATACTAGCCTTAAACGTCTCGTAGGCCCATATGTGTACTATTGCACTAACTTATCATATACAAGGTGTCATGAGTAGTTAGGTGCTACAATAAAGTTTGTACTGACAATTATATGGAATAATAAGAGTGCGCTGTTATTTAGGTAGCCAGAACTCGGATGCTGACTAGTTTTTAACTTTAGCCATGTTAAGGAAATATTTTATTGGAGAATGAAACTAATTTTTGAGTTACTAAAGCCGATTGCATGTTAAACAAACTGCAAATAAATTATATACTAGCCTTAAACGTCTCGTAGGCCCATATGTGTACTATTGCACTAACTTATCATATACAAGGTGTCATGAGTAGTTAGGTGCTACAATAAAGTTTGTACTGACAATTATATGGAATAATAAGTGTGCGCTGTTTAGGTATGCAACAGGCATCCTAGAACTGTTATATATCGTTAGTATCGAATATTAGTGAATTTAAAGCTAGACGCGAGTTAGGCAGTTGCGTGTTTAGATTTAGATAGTTAATTAGGACAATTCATTATACGAATAATAACACACCATAAGAATTTCTAAATGCATTTTAACAATCGTCTTTGAGCATTAATTAAAAAAGAATGCTCAACGTAATATATAGTAGTTAAGAACGAAAAGACTTGAACATTATAATATACAGGGGTGCTTCAAATATAGCAACCGCCTTAACCCTTCGGAACAATTGGAAATGGAATTTTATAACGTACAACAGTACTTCAAATATGGCAAAAAATTAGAATAATGATAATTGAACATCGTGTTAAATGATAATGAATATTTCCATCAAATACAATATTCCTGATGGATACATGGTTAAACAAAACAAACTTTTGAGTATATTTAAATATTAGAATATTAAAATATAAAATGGAAAAGTAGAATATACTGGTTTATTCAGTCAATAAAGTCGTCGATGGTATTTAACCGAACAACCTACGATTGGCAATGATCGAACTTGTATTTCAATATTCCCCACATGATTCATTTTAAAAGAGTATATATTGTGATACAATCGAGTACAAAATAATAAAAAATGTAAGACGTGAGAACTTAAATCAAAATACAAGTGTGAATTTAAAATTGTATCTATACTATTGAGCTTATTACTTATATATTTATGTAATATGTTTATCGAATCATATTCTTAAACCTAAGGAACATATTTAGGAACTATAAATATATTAAATAATGTTATACAATTAAGTAATGTATACATAATATTTTTAAAAGGAATTGACATAGCACTACTATTAATTTAAACAACACTGATGTATGGTTGAACGACGATTATAAAGCTTCTTTTTCACCTGGTCGTCCTTCAATTATACTAATGTATATTAATAATGTGAAAATATTCTCTAGTCGAAATAAATATTTTTAGGGTGCATTTCTGTCGTTATGCCGTTTATATTTTTTAATTATGGGATCCAGAATTGGTCCCGCGGGGGGCATATGTAACAATAGAAATGTTTACGGAACCTAGACAATACGAACTTCAATATCACATCTTAAATTGGTTACGTATTTAAACAGTTTTGAGGCAACCAAAAATCGCACTTCTATTATACCATTACTTTGGCTGCTCTCGGATCCAGTACGTTGAAAATTATATAGCAGACAATCCGTTAAATGATAGACGTACGTCTATTGGGTGTAGCCCATTAGAGCTTTAACAATGAATTTTACGTTTTTATAACAACGAACGTCGAGTGACGTCTCATACAGTTTCAACAGCCCGTCACGTATTAGGTTACTTTGGAGGCTTCGTACACATTCGGGAGAAACTAGAGCCTTGAATCATATTACCGGCCAGGAGAATACTCCAGAATTTAGAGCCAAAAGAAAATTGTCATTACACTTGCTAAATGGGGAGCACTATAGCCGTTGCAGAGAGATTCGACGCACGGTAGTCCCTCCTCTTTGCTAGCCAGCTGCAGGCGATTCCTCGACTGTGTGCTATTGAATATATATGGCGTACAGGAGTGGCCAGTGCCACTTAAGTTCAAGTTTTTCAAATCAAAATCCACGTCCCTTTCTTTTAAACTAGTCCACGTCACTTTATTTTAAAATGTCGCCCATTATTTTAATTTAGCTCCAGTTTAAGTACATATAAATTATAACTCTAAGTGAATAAAGTAAATATTTTTGTGCATTAAAGCAAGTCGTTAAAACACGATAAGATAGATTATGTTATGTGAATAAAAACCGTGAGTTAATTTTCTTACTTGAATTCTTAATTCTGACTAGAGAAATAATTCGTAATCAATCAGTAGTAAAGTAACTAATTAGTTAAAGTGTGTAATTAATTGTTAGTTTTATTTTAAGAGTAAAATTTAAAGCTAACGTAGATTTATTCGTTTATTTGATGACGCCATCTTGTTAATCATATTGTTCACGTATGAATGTGTTTTGCTGCAGAGACCTAGCTTGTAGATGTTTTATAATACATCTGTCCACTTACATAGAGTGAAATCACGAATATTATTGAATATTTTAATGAGTATTGAATTCTTACTTAATAAGGATTAACCATATTTTCTAATGAATCTATTAATATGATGATAGATATCAAGAAAACTTAAAACTGATTGATATTTTTATTTCTTATTAGATATGATTATTGTTCAGTGTAATTATAGTGTGTTATGAAGTGAATTGATAATTTAATCCTTATAGGACCGAACTAGTTTCTTCGTCGCAGCGTAGGGTTTCGAGTAGATGTGGGCCCTGAAATTGAAACCTTGCATAATTAATTAAAGAATTTCCTTAAGCTCTACTGTCATTTAGAAAATATATTTTATTACATGTTATGATCCCGAATGAATCAGGGGTTTTCTCAACAAATAGGAATTTGGGATGGCTAGCCTGATTCGCATGTCCGTGGCCAAATTTACAAGCAACTATGTGAAGGATGGGGTGGCGATCACGTTCACAAATTTTTAAAATTATTATTTAATCCTACATGTTACTAGATTTGTAAGTATATATTACCAAGGTCAACATAAAAATAATGTACAGGGGTGATCCAAATTTTTTATATTAATTAACGCTAGATGTGACTAGATTTTGTAACTAGGCTGAAAATGAAGAGTATCTAGATTTATAACTAGATATTATCAGAATCAATATAAAAAACATTATTTAACGCTAGATGTCATCAGATTTTGTAACTAGATTCCAAATTAAAAGTGACTAGATTTGAAACTAGATGCAACCAGGGTAATATAAAAATACTATTATATGATGTCAATCAAAATATTTAATATTATTTAAAGCTAGATGTCAGTAGATATTGTTACTAAATTTTAAATGAAAAGCAACTAGATTTGTAACAAGATGTTACTGCGATTTTGTAACTAGATTTAAAATGAAAAGCTATTAGATATTTGTAATTAGATATTACTAGGGCCAATATAAAAATATTGTATAGGGCCCAACAAAAATTTTTATACTATTTAACGCAAGGTGTCATTTGATTTTGCAATTAGATTTAAAATGAAAAGTATCTAGAATTGTAGCAATTTATAGATTACGCTAGTTTTATTTAATTTAGCCTAAACAACTGTTGTGCTAATTGAATTTAATAGGCGAGTTATAAGGTGACGGTCAAAATTAAAAGGTGCAACTTTTATTATATGCGATACATAATGAAACGAATGACTTCCAGTATATAAATGTGGGGTGGCGATCACGTCCACGAATTTTTACAATTCATTAATAACAACTGTTAATTCTTCACGTTTTCATGCTTCTTCCTGAAATCTCATCATCTTGTAGAAAAAATGAATTAAGTTTTCAATCTTTTTTGATAGTTGGCTGGGTTAATTTAGTAAAGTAAATTAATGATTTAGTAAAAAACTCATCCTGTTATATTGTCACTAAGACCTAACGTGGCATATTCGGTGGAGATGCGGGGTTTAATAGAATTTATGAAATAACATTATTTTTCAAGACATATAATGATAATGTAATTCATTATATCGGTTTTAACAGAAGGCATGTACTTTTAAATAACAAACTTGCTTCCAAGGTCAAATCATTGTATTACCAAGCCGCTGTTTTATAACTATTGTTCTTCTCAATTGAAAGGTACCATTATATCGACATTAAAACAATAATTGCGTACCATTTTGTATAGCAAAATTTCCAAAAATATGGAATCTTCCAAAAATTTCCAAAAATTATGTTATCTTTCGACGCTATATTACAGCATTATATTATAAATATTAAAATTGAACAAATTGCATAAATGGGCATGCCGTTAGAAACTACGTGTCCAATTTTCAACCGTATACTTTGAATGTGGAATTTTTAGCAAAATTCGACATGACGAATTTGTGCAATTTTGTCGATTTTGTGCTAAACCAACAAACTTCCATTACTAAAAATTGAGATGCATAAAAAGCTTTAACTTCAAAAAGATAATAAAAATTGGAACAATCACTGACGTAACACTTTGTCGTTGTTAGCCAAATAATCTATTTCCCCCGTTATTATTTATAACTCAATTGTTATTAAAGGCATAAAATGCACAAAAATTTACTTTTAGACACAATATCTATTAGTGTCTCAATTAAAATAAAGGCGGTTTACTATTTTTATGGTGTCTCAAGTAGAAGTAGTTTAAATTCAACAATTTTGCCCTGTGTATATTAATATTAATAATAAGTACATACATTGTAAGATTTATATGATTAAGAAATATTAAATAAAAGTGTCCAAATTATTATCAAATTAATTATGAATTAATAAGTTAAGGTATTAAGGTAATATAATGAAATCAGTATAGTTTAACAAAAGAAAAGTATTAGTTTTTATATTACGCAAATATAAAACAATTAGATATTAAAAATGATTACGGTTGTTATTTGCATACATACAAAATATAAAATAATTTTAATAATTTAACTTAAAAAATAGGATAGAACAATTATTAATGAATTAGAGTTGCTTGAGTTGAGAACAACTAGTAATTATTGTACATAGTAGGAATAAATGGAGTTTTAAAAACAGTTTTATTTATTTAAAAATATCCTAATAGAATAAGTGGCCAACGTATACTACATGGCGATCCTGCAAACCGAACATTTAAAGAATTGCTAGAGTATAAGGGGAAGTACGGAAAGTAAAGAAGAGGTTTTCATTTCACAGGCCGGAAATACCGCCATAGTTCAGATGGAATAAGAGAAAATTCAAATCATGCCATAAGTGGAGTTTTAGGAATCACAGCGTTTATAATAGTTTTATTGTTGTTTTAATAGTGGCTTTATGATTTTGTAAAAAATATTTGGAGGAAAAATTCGAAAAGTAATATTTAGAAGTAGAGAAGTAGTATAATGGAAACTGGTAATGTTTGTAATATATCAGATATGTTGATGCTTAATATGGGCAGTTCTGGATGGTATAGATTGCTGTTTTAATTATTATGATATGGAACTGGATTCATGGTAAATAAAAATTATAATTATGTAAGAAAATATAGTCAAGAAGGTATAGAAATTTTTACTATTGATGGTTTGGAAAAATAGTATAAATGATATTTTTATGCGTTGATTATTACGATTATTATGCCTAAGGTGTATTTATTTTTTGAACTTTATTTTTATGTATTTTATTGTGTTTTGGTTTTATGATTATACTGATATCTTTAGTAAATTCCTATATAAATGAGTACGGTCATTGAATTTAAAGAAATTCATGAGAATCTACCAGTATTTCCCACAAATATAAATAAAGACAATTTAGAACGTAGAAATGATTGCATTGTTATAAATAAGCAGATTTCAAAATTAGCTCAAATTGAAAATCATTTTATTACAAATAGGAAAATTTTTAATGAGAAAATTCATGGGAAAGAAATTTTGATGCAGGTTAGATTCACTGTAGAGTCTATCGGTAAACTTATTTTAGAAATAGGGGGAATTTTAGATAGTAGAGTAAAAAATTTACCTTTTTTTAGCACTAACAAATATTTTTCTATAACGACAGAAAAATTTAATTTGAAGACAACTATAGGTATTAATAATAGGTATTATTTAAGGGGGGTATCCTTAAATAATACAGAGGCGGTTTCAAAAAAGTTATGTAATAGTTTTCTATTTTACAACAGTTTGTTTGATAATGACGGTAGAAATGTTTTACGAACAAAATTTTCGGAGAATGCTAAGCTAAGGTTACAAAGAACATATAATTCTAATGTAGAGTTAGATGATGACATAAAAAAGAATTTACTCAGCACTTATAGCGCTGGAGCATTATCTTACCAGTTGCAGAAAATACGTGAGGGAAATAAAACTATTCTAGCTTTCGGGGCAGAACTTGAAAATTTGTTCACAAAATTAACTAGTTCACAGGCAAATCGGAATGAGCTAAACAAATGAAAAAATTGCAATGAACTTTTTCACAAACGGTTTAAATAACAAAATTTTATCTATTATACTTAAATCACGAAACTGTGAACGCTTATGTGATGCCATTGGCGCAGCCCGGGATGAAGAAATACATGGGCAACCCGATACACATTTATATTATAAGAGGAAACATTTTAATTACCGGCAAAATCAAAATAATTGAAGAAAAGGGTTCACGCCACGACCAAAGAATTATTATTATAATAAACCATTTGCAAATAGGACTTACCATAATTCTAATAATACTAGAACAATATGTTCTAAGCTAACAGATGATGTTCAGCAACCTCATCAATTCTCAAGGGTTAATAATTGCAGGATAAATACGTATGTAAATAATACCATGGCCTTAAAAACTAAACATTTTTTTCGAGATCTACAGTAGTATGAAGAATATTATATTACATTTAGATGATATTAGTTTTATAAGGTTGAGATATAGAAACTATTCTTTGAAATTATTGGTTGATACGGATGTGTCCAGCAGTTTCATACTTACAAACATTTTAACTAGATATGATACACTTGACAGATCAAAAACAGTTAAAGTAC
>WYDF02316458.1:0-14676 GCA_009867245.2 Adranes taylori
GTCCGTTGTAACAAGTATATATGAATATCGTCTAGGTGAAGAGGTAATGGTCCAATAGCATCCAAAGCGAAATTTGCCAACGATAATATACTCTCTTTTCCGTTCTCATAACATAACTTGAACGTAATTTGAACATAACTTAGACCAGTAATAGTATTCTTGCACTCTCTTTGATGTTTTCGGCATACCAAGTGTGCAGCTTAGCTTTGTATACCTATGAATAAATGTACATAATTATTGCGGTTTCAAAAAATTATTCAACAACAACAATAACAGCATTTAACAAAAACATCTTTAAATGGTAGAGCATATTCATCATCTACTTCAATTACTGCTTTCCATTTGCTTGGCAGCCGTTTGATTCCACGGTCGAAGAACTTGCTGTTCTTAGAGGTGATCCACATTTTTCTGGCGCCCACCAAGTCATCCAAATCGTCGTAAACTTTGTTCGCGAGCGAATTTGTCACAGATAGATTGACCTGATAGTCCGTACACGTTTCTGTGAGAGAATATGGCGGATGAGAAAGCAGTTCCCAGCCCTTATTGGCGATAGATTTCGACGACACGATGCTTTACATTTGGACGCGCATTATCGTGGTGGAAGATGATATGGTTCTTTTTGCTCGGCCATTTCTTCCGGATTGTAGCGTGAATGCGATTAAGTAGAACGAGATATACGTCGCTGTTTATATTAAATTGCTGCTAACTGTCTTTGTCCGTAATTCGCTTTTATTGACGGTTACTGTCGTCATTCCTCCAATAAAAATTCCATTTGAGATGATTTTAGAGTGGATGATTCCGCATCTGTCCCACCAAACACACCACATTTGGTATTTCTTTAGATGAAACACCTGGCGAAACGCAAACCATTTTTAGACGTTTTTGAAGACAAGCCACGATTCATCTCCAGTGACAAGATTTCACAGGAGCGGAGTTTGCTCGTTTAACTGCAGAAAAACTATGCAAATTGGGACATCTTCGGCTTTACTATTATTGGAGACATATGGGGGACCCATCCGGCCAATTTTCATACTTTTCTGAGCTTCTTAGATGGTGAACGATGGTCGAATGGTCCACATTGAATGGCCCAGGCCGGCCTCTTCCTTCATCATCTGTTAGGATTGTATCGCTCGATTTGAACATTTTGCACCATCTTTCAAACATTGCTATCGCTGATTGTTCCTTCACCAAAAAATTCGTTGAGATCGCGAAATGACTGTACTCCATTCTAACCTTTCTCGAATTGGTAGAGCATAATTTGACGAATATGGATATGATTTTCGATATGCATTTTCACTACTTGTAAAGACAGAATTAGTATTAAGAAAAAAATTAATAAAAAGCGACAATTAAAAAAAAAATAAAAAAAATATTAAAAAGCCGCAATAATTGTGCACCAACCAGTATTTTTCCTGTCTCTATTCTTGATTTTATAACTATTGAGTTGTGTCAGTTAACACTAAGGAGTTAACCCAGCTATTAGTTCTGTGAACTTTAATTCTTTATGACAGGTCTTCCTGTTTTAATAAGTTAATTTTATTTTCAAATAGTAGACCCGACAAACGTTGTTTTGCTCCGTCACAGCTCTGCCACTGCCGCGGCCAGCTCTGTCACTGCCACGGCCTGCGGCCGCGTGCTGCATCTAGTGGCGAGTTACTCTAAAGTGGTTAGCATAAAAATATTCTTTGTACTCAAATACCTAAGCATATAAATTTTCATGGCGATCCGTTGAATGGTGGAGAAGTTCACGTATTGCAGCGCCATCTAGTGGCGAGTTACAACAATTTAGAACAATGTGGTTAGTATAAAAATCTTCTCTCAGAAAAAATACATATATGTGCCAAGTTTCATGATAATCGGTCAAACGCTTGCTAAGACTATTAATTTCAAATACACAAACATCCATTTATATACATACTAGCGGGCCCCGCAAACGTTGTTTTGTCCCCACCTGGTCCCCATATTTGCCTACGGCTTCGACAGATCCGCACCGCGCATATATATATATATATATATACTTACGTACATTTTATTTATTGACGATTTATAATTTTTTGCTCTTCTATTTCTATAAATATTTACCAGATTCTATTTGCATAAAGTATGAGCCAATACTGATTCGAATCTGGCTACCTATTTTATAGGAAACTGTTTCACCCCTTGGCCATCATTTTATGCTATTGTGGGTGGAGTTTCTTTAATCAATAAATAATCGAATTGAAAGCTCGCCAACTGGTAGCTAGATATATGCAATTTTGGACACTCAAATTAATCACTTTTGTTGTTTTTTTTGCTGCAAATATGATTTCCTAAATTATGAGTTTCAGTAAATTTATAACATTTTGAATCGACTATTTGCTATTTGTGGAATGTGATTATTAAATTGCTAGACAAATATTTAACATTCTGTTTTCGTCTTTTACACAAATCTACAATAACGGTTATAGTTTCTGCGTGTTTGAAAGTTTCTCATAGGGTGAGGATCATTGTATTCACGGCTGACATGCAAGCATAGCTTTGCATGAAGGCAGAAGTCATTTCAGATGGATCATAAAATATAAGATGTTTTCTTAATTGCTGGGTGATAATGCATATAGAGAAGGTTGTAGAAGAATCTAGTGGATAAGTAATTGTAGATCGTTGCTACCATCGCGCCACCCGGACCTTGTCTTAACTCATGCTAAACGAATTTATGACGTCACGAAGGCCATGTTGGGGACTAACATAAATAGTTTTGGTGTTTGACAGCTGTCATTTGAAAATCAAGGATGGCGACCGACAGGACTTTTCCAGTTGTCAAATTTTGGGGAAAAAATTACTAGATTTATTAGTAGATATTTTGAATAGCTGATGACTGACTAGCACGAATTTTAAAGTTTTTTAAACGGGACGCGGGGCTGGGGGTGGGCTCATTGTGCATTTTTAACTAGGGTTTAAAAAATCACTAGATTTAAAATGAAATGTATCTAGATTTATAACTATAGATATTCTACGAGGGTTGATATAAAAATAATGTACAGGGTCAGTTCAAAAAATTTGAATAAAATAGTCTATTAGACATATTGAAATATGATTAGCAGTAGCAAAATCAATATGGGGGATTTGAATTTTATGAGCTGCTAACTTAGCTCAAAGCTACTCTTGTATAATGTCTTTGATTTTTTATATTTGGGCTGAAAATGTCAGAAGTGTGTCTTCGTTGATTTTTTAATATTGAGATATTACTTCCAGATATTCCTCTACTTTCATTAGAAATCTCATCGTAATAGTTCCAAATTAAATCTCTGTTTCTTCCAGTCATTTTAATGTCTCATGAATTTCACTTATTTTTAACAATATAACCTCAAAATTACATAAACAAAATATACACTTATTTTGTGTAACGCACGATTCGCCCTCTATGCAGAGCGCATTTGAAATGAATACTTCTATCGTCTATATTCTATACCGTTAGCTTGGAGTAAATTTTTCGAACAGGAAAAGTTTTTGCAGGAAAATTCTTGAATTTGCTAGTTACAACACATGCCTAATATGTTACATATAGTGTGCCATAGCCTTATCCGTATAATGAAATACATCTAATGATTCTGTCGTTGCATATTTTAAGTTTTCATTATAGAATTTTTGAATAAAAATAAAAAAAATCGATTTGAATAAAAAAATCATCATTTTAAAAAAAATTTAAATCTGATTTTTTTCCAACCCTGTAATTATGCAAATGAAATATCTAAATATACGAGGATGTATTGAAGAATTCTTAGCCTACTATAGAAACAAACAAAATTTCAAATATTTTATTATTCAACATACTCTCCTCTTTAATGGATACATTTATTAAATCGAACCTGCACCGCCTCTAGACCTTTCAAAAAAAATTATCTTCCTCTGCAAACCAGGCCTCCACAGCTTCTATCACCTCTTTGTTGGAAGAGGATTTACGACCTTATAAACTTTTTTTTCAATTGAGGAAAGACATGATAGTCGGACGGAGCCAGATCTGGTGAATAAGGAGGTGTTCGAGTAATTCTAGACCTAAATCACGAATTGATCGCATGGCAACATGTGATTTGTGTGCAGGGGCATTGTCCTGCAAGAACAAAATACCTGTGGACAACTTTCCGGGTCTTCTCCCCATATTTTTTTCTCAGTAATGTCAAATAGTAATTCCCAGTTATTGTTCTACCCTTATCCCGAAAATCAATCATGATTACTCCTTGGCAATCCCAAGAAACTGAAGCAAGAACTTTTCAAGCAGATTTTTGAACACGAAATTTCTTAGGCCTTGGAGAACCAGAGTGTCTCCATTCTATCGATTGCTGCTTTGTAACTGGGTCGTAGAAATATACTCAAGTTTCATCCATAGTAACAACACGGCTGAAGAAGTCTGCATCTTTTTCAAACCGAGCACAGATCGAACACGATGCTTCTACTCTTACACGCTTTTGGTCAACATTCAGACATTTGGGGATCCATTTTGCAGAATTTTTTCTCATGTCTAAATCGACGTGGACTATATGACAGACACGTTCATATGTAATATTTAGTGCCTCAGATATTCGTTTTAGCCCAATTAGACGGTCTGATAAAATCATGTCATGAACTGCATCAATATTTACGGGGACGCACACCGAAACTGGTCTTCCAGATCGGTCTCCATCTTCAATGGAAAATTGACCTCTTTTGAGGCTTGCAAGCGAATTTTTCACAGTCGCATACGAAGGATATAGATCGCCAAGGGTATTAGACATATCTTCGTAAATCTGCTTACCTTTTAACCCCTTCAAATACAGATTTTCACAATTTCGGTCGACATCCTTCTTTTCAAATTTTATTGCGCAACTCTGGTTTGACTTTTTGACGTGAAACTTTACACTGACACTTCTAAAGTTATTGTTCGTTGCTATGGTAACGCAATATTTTCTTTATACATGGAACCAGCTTAGGCTAACTAGATATCAAACATCCTCGTAGTTGATATTGAACAATCCTTTGAAATGGTACTTGATTTTGCTATAAAATTTCATCTAATTACTCTCAAATGATGTGTGATTAGCTTTAAATGATACCTGATTAGCTTCAAATGATCTCTGATTCCCTATAAATTGAAACTGATTCCCTTTAATAGAAAATAGTCCACGACACTCAATATTCTAATAAATTCAAATCAGAGTTGGAACAGTAAGGAAATCCTAAGTGTTCTATTAATCTGGTATGTAGCTTTGTACAGGGCTAAAACATCTGATGAGCCAATTAGCTGAAAATATATGTTGAAAACACAATTGTTAGGCATCAATTAAGCATGTAGCTTACTCTATTGCTTCATGAAATAGGGTATAGCCTTGAATGGCGTTAAAATGTTTTATTTGCTTTGAAAATGATAGAGCTGATAGTATTTTCGCGACTTTGTCAGGAAATAATTTGAATAAACCTTATACATACGGGAAACCAACATTGAATAAGAAAAATAATAATAAATAGGTAATAAATAACGTTCAAACGGCCGATGAAATATTTAAACAGAGAAAAAGAACTATTACTCTAACGTAACGCTGTGTAACGCTGAAATCAAACACTTAATGAATCCATCTAATTTATAAGTACTACTTTTAGCATCGTCCACTGTTAATTCATTCTTCCTGTGCAACATTGCTACATAACATGCTTATATTTCCGCTGAACTATCGACGGTTCTTTTCTTTTGTAATAATTTAAATATCAGTACATCTGCAATCTGTTTTCCGATTGTGTCAAGAAATATTCAATATAGGAAACAATTTTTATTACATAATCGTTATATATGTTACGCACAGTATTATATGGATGTAAGTAAAAGCATTTTACAATTACAAATTAAGTAAACAAATTCGAAGTGTTCTGTTGCAGGTAGGGAAGTACCGGTGTGAAGTTAGCAATAATCTAATAATATCTGAAAACTTTATCAGCGCACTAAAATATTGCTTATAGATTTTTTAAACTTATATGTAAACAATACATGTATAAAGCCTACGTAAGTACACACATTACTTCATGGGTCAGTGGCGTCCTAATAGGAGGCAAAAGTACTTAGTAAAATGATAATAATATATAGTCAAAATTAATAATTTTTCTAGCAGGGAGACACATTCTGTGTCACTTCAAATTTAGTATATAAATATTTAATATATAATAATCTTTCAATTACACATAGTGATTTACGCATCAGTGGCGTCAGGCAGGATGGCAGTACAGTTCAAGCGAGTGTAACGCAAAATAATTAAAGTCTCATTTTGACATTTTTTCATTAATGATATTAATTTTGTGCCATTTTTGCTTTAGTATAGATACAATCTATAGACAATGCCCTTTTCAATTTATGTATTGCTTTATAGGTCTGTAGCGTGCAAGTGGGTATCAATAGGACTTATTTATACTATGTTAATACCTATATATTCGAAACCAAAATTAATCAGTTTTTTAGCACAGAAACGAATTCTGTGCTACTTTAAATTTAGTATATAAATAATGGATATACAATGATCTGTCAACTACACTTAGTACTTTTTGCATCAGTGGCGTCCGACAGGGTGGCAAGTCTCAATTTAACAAATTTTTTTATTAATGAAAATAATTGTGTGCCACCTTTGTTTTAATATAGATATAATCTATAGACAATGCCCTTTCAAAAAGACATTTTTTTATGGATCCGTGGCGTCCGAGTGCGTAGTACAAGGACTTTTTAAAGCTGTGTTAAAACCAATATTTTCAATACCAAAATTAATCATTTTTTTAGCAGTGAAACGAATTCTGTGCCACCTTAAAATTTAGCATGTGAATAATGGATATACAATTAAGTTTCAATTAAGATCAGTGGCGTGTTAGTTGGTAGTAACATGACTTATTAAAACTGTTAATACGAAGCATGCTGTTAAAATTTCGGGGTGTAGCAACACTGTACTTAAGCGATTATTAACCTATAAAGCATTATGAAGTTTGATCTGTCTGTTGTCAAACAAAAATGACAGATTGTAAATATATCAAATCGTTTCGTTTCTGCACATTTTCAAAATTTAGAATTCAATAAAAAAGGATTTAAATAGAAAACATTGTCGAGCAATGATTTTATTTTATTTTCGTTTAAAAAAAAGTGAAAAGGAGTCCATCGAAAATTTGAAAAATGCCTTTGGTGAAAAGGCACTGTCTTTCGGTGGTATCAAGAGTCTAAATTTGGCCGTAGTTATATTTGTGATGAATTTTGCGAAGGTCGACCAATGACATCGAAAATAGCTGAAAACATTAATGCTATACGAAATATGATAATGTCAGATCTTCATGTTACGCATAGAAAAATTGAGTCACACTTAGACTTGGATATGAAACAAATTAATGAAATTTTACATCATCACTACATCATCACTTAGGTGTTAAAAAAATATGTTCCCGTTGGACCCCCCATAATTTAACTAAAGCTCAGAAAGAGGCTCGTGTGAACTGGTGTAAAGAAATGCTTAAACTATTCGACTCAGGCAGATCAAATTGGATCTGTGACATTACTAGAGGTGACGAAAGTTAGACCTATGTTTATGAACTAGAAACGAAACAGCAGTCAACTATTTGGGCTTTTGAAGATGAAATCAAACCCACAAAAGTCACTCGCTGCCGCAGTGTTTCTAAGAAAATGGTAGCTCGTTTTGTCTCAAAAACTGGGCATGTCGCTACTATTCCACTTGAAAATAGTAGAACTGTTAATGCAGAATGGTATACATCCATTTGTTTACCACAAGTTATCACTGAATTGCGAAAAACAAATAGGACGCGACGCATCATTGTGCACCATGACAATGCCAGTTCCCATACTCCACAACAAACAGTAAACTATTTGAGCAGTCAAAAGGTAGAATTGTTGTCTCATCCTCGATATAGTCCTGATTTAAGTCCTAACGACTTCTTTACGTTCCCAAAAATAAAAAATTGACTACGTGGCAAACGATTTTCATCCAGAAGATGCAGTAGAAAATGCTTTGATGATTGGTTTATTCGCATGAAAAAATGAATAGAGTGTAAAGGGGACTATATTGAAAAGCAATAAAGTATTATTTTATTTCTAGATGTTTTTGTCTTCTTCTAGCCCTAAATTTTAACAGCAGCCCTCGTAGCAATATATTCAACCAAATTTGATTAGTTTTATTAGCAGAAAAACGATGTCTGTGACATCTAAAGTTAAGTATATAAATAATGGATATACAATGATCTTTCAGTTACGCATAGTGATTTATGCATCAGTACCATACGAGAGGGTGCCACTATGGCCGGTCTTATAGTTTTGTTGCCCCTGGGCGAAACAGATAGGGCGGGTCTACCTTATAATATTAAGATTATATTAAACCTGCAGAGTTTAGATTTCAATACCTGTTAATTTACATTTAACAATATTAAGAATTAACGCAATAATAATATAGTTGCGACTTCTTTTTATAGTGATAAAATTGCTAAACTATTTAACAGAAATATCCAGGGGTATTTTGGTCACATCACCAGGAGAAAAGAGGGAATGGAAAGACTGATCGTCGAAGGTACAGTTGAAGGTCGAAGACCAAGAGGCCGATGCCCTTCACGCTTGTCTGATCAAATCAAAACGTTCACAGGGCTATCCCTTCCGGAAACATCTCACATAGCTCAAAATAGAGACGAATGGTCAATAACGGTCAACCAAATGTCACGACATCACCATATACTCTCCTAGGATAACGGACTGATGAGGAGGATATACATAATGATCTTTCAATTATGCATAGTGTTTTATGCATTAGTTCTGTCTGTCAGGGTGGCCCCTTAAAGCGATGTGTAACGCAAAGTCTAGGTTTAACAGCTTCTGTTTCTTTTTCTTTCAGGCCTTGCCTCTGTGCATTAATTCTGTAATATAGTGCTGTTCCCCACTTCTTATTATGGAAATATTAATAATTAAATTTATTTGTATGGGGCGCTTTAAAGCGCCATTGAGTTAAAGTGATCAATAATTTAAAAATTCTAAGACGGGATGATCACCTAATTTCTCATATGTAGGAAATCAAATGTTGCAGCTTTCAGATATTTTTTCTGTTATATATAATGAACTCGTCCAAGTTCATTCCTATTGTGGGTGGTCACTATTTATGTTTAATAGTGTACACATCATTTTTCGTATCTAAATCAAACTTTGAGGTTAGGTTAAATAAAACTTAACGTTTATGTTAACAGCTTGTTTTTTATTAGCGTCACACTATCGGGACAAACTAAAAGAACGAGCCTCATTAAAAATAAACTAATATAGTCGGTTTGTGACTTCTGAGCCTAAATATAGGCATTTTTGCAATAAGAAAGAATATAATAAAACAATGTAAAATAATATCTATAATTAAGTACAATTTCCAAACAAAAAGTACATGACGCTATAATATTTGAATGTGTTATTCGAAACACTGATTAGAAATTCAATAGCATTATTCTTTTTCGTAGAATATAATAAAATTCACTTTTAGTGAATATTAAAACATGATAAGAATATCATAAAACCTTATCATAGAAAGGAGTGCTAAATATAGTTTAGTGTCTCATAAGCGCATCGTCACTACTCTTTTATTCAACATTTGGAAACTAATGGTAATTGGTTTTCCTTCCAATATTAGTCGTTCACACGATGTTTCATGGCTTATACAATGGAATTTGCAGGAATCTTCTTTATCAATCTGTAGAATCATCCTTTAATAGGTTAAATATGATAGTACAGAGCGATCTGTAAATTAGTCTGTGTTTGACAGTACGCCAAAGTGAACATCTTGTGTGATTCTGTAAACAATGGAAAAAACTGAGTTGAGAGCAGTGATAAAGTACTTTCATTTGAAAGGCTTAACACCAACCAAAATCAAAGCAGAACGGGATTCAACATTATTGGAATCCGCTTCTTCGATTTCAATGGTTGAAAACTGGGTTGCCGAATTGAAGCGTAGTCGTAGGAGCACAAATGATGAACCCCGTAGTGGACTTTCAAAAACTGCTACTGTTCCGGATATGATTGAAAAAGTCCACCTTATCGTCTTTGATGACCGTCTAGTAGAAGTGCGCGAGCTAGCTGATACAGTGGGTATCTGAAATGACAGTGTGCACAGAATTGTAACTGAAGAATTGGAAATGGAAAAATATTCGGCGCATTGGGTGCCGCGGTTGCTCATACCGGAGCAAAAACTGATTCTTTTGAGTGTTTCTCGTGACTTTTTGGCACGTTTATGCCGCAGTCCGAAGTACTTTTTCCGTCGTTTCATAACAGTCGAAGAAACCTGGGTCCACCATGGTTACTCCCGGAACCAAAGAACAATCCAAGCAATGGACACACAAGGTTCTCCGCCACCAAAGAAGGCAAAAACAGTTTTGGCAACTGTGTTTTGGAATTCTCATGGAATTATTTTGGTCGACTACTTAGAAAAGGGGAAAACAATAAATGGCGAGTATTACGCCAATTTGTTGCAACAATTAAGCTGGAAAATCATAGAGAAATGGCCTCATTTTGCAAAGAAAAAAGTGCTTTTCCATCAGGTTAACGCACCTGTCCAGAAGTCTGCGATTGCAATGGCCAAAATTAATGAATTCAGATTTGAATTAGTGCCTCATTCACCCTATTCCCCAGATTTGGCTCCCAGTGATTGACATCTGTTTCCAAATCTGAAAAAATGGCTCGGTGGTAAGAGATTTTCGTCTGATTCCGATGTAATCGCTGCTGTAAATAGCTATTTCGAGGACTTGAATTAATCGACCTACAATGAAGGCATTGCTGATTTGGAATATCGTTGGAATAAGTGTGTTGAGCGAGCAGGAGACAATATTGAAAAATATTATGTTTTTTGTCAAAAAAAACTTTTTCTTTGTAGTTACCGCGTAGTTACCGAACAATCCTCGTATATTGCATAGTTCTTTTTTAGAAAGGGTTCTTTTTTATATGATTTTCGCGACCCATTTTCTCAAAAACCGCTGCAAGCATTCTTTGTAACTTTGTATTTGTACACTCCGTGATTATTTTTATTATTTAATTAAAAATTTTCAAAAAATTATTGCTTCATTAGTGTTCGGATGGAAATTAGGCAGTTTTATTAATTACTATCCCCTTCAGAAATAATTTTCTTTATACGCCACTGGTTCTTATGGACAAACATGAGCACATTTTGTACGATGAAAAATCGATAATTACAAGAGATCCAATCAGATAGGAAATAAAAAAATGTGTGGATTACGATAAACGCTTACAACAAAAACATGTTTTACGTACATAAATATTTAAAGAAGCAAATAAATATCATAGACTTGAAATGGTAATAAAGTAGGTTAGTTTCCCGTATGTTACGTATTTGATTAACTGCTTTATTTTCTTGTTATTATTGTATTTTGTAGATGTCACTAGTTCATGTATGATGCATTCTTATTGTTGTTTTACAGTTGCCTTTCTTGATGATATGCTTTGTTACGAAGTATACTGTATGATGTTATGATAGAAAGGCTACCAGTTCGGCGTAAATTCAAGAGATGGCGCTGGCTGATTAATTTCAAATTATGTTGGAAGATTTCGAGAATAGCACACACCATACACACACATAGAAACATTATTCAAAAACCGTTTTTTGGCTACCTCTGGGTTGCGAATTTTTCTTTATTATTGCTATAGCCATAAATTGAAAATTTGCTTCCGAGACAGAATCTGGAAATCGAAAATATTCAAACGAAACTGAATTAGTTTCTGATTGAAATTCCTAATGTGTCACTAACTCATGAGTGATGTAGTTTCGCATACGAGTACGAGACCTAGTCAAAAGTGTTGAAATTGATATTTTTCTCTTTTTGTTCTTCTAATAAATGTTATTTAATAATATAAACACTTATTCAATCGAACGAGAAACCAGGTGACTTGATAAATCAAATTATTAACTACTAAACATGTTGAGTAGCATTGAACTGATTACTAGGACCGGCGCTACCATTAAGGCAGCCTAGGCAGCCGCCAAGATTTTGGCCAAAATCATCTAAAAAAAATTCGAAATCTAAGATTTTAAAATTTTTGATAAAATTTATAAAAAAAATGTAAAAAAACGCAACTTATGAATGTGCGCAACTCACGAATGGGCTCCACGGGCCAGTTGGGAATACTCCTAATTTGCCGACCACTGAATTGAAGTAGTACAACAACGATACTACACAAAAGCTGTATTTGACTTTCGGGAGATCTGTCCATTAGATCTCCCGAGGATCTTCCATTACGATAGTAGGAGTAATGGAAACTTACTAGTTTATTGAATATTTAGCCATGTTTGATCTAGTAATAAAAGAACATTTGCCAACAAGCAACTAGTAACAAAAGCAACTAGTAACAACTAGTAATTAAAGAACAATTGAGTCAACAAGCAAAAAACAGTGGTTGATTACTTGGGAAAGGAAATCCAAAATGAGCTCATTCAAATCTGGCGGAAGCTATAAAAATGAGAGTTTTATCGTGTATTAAATTAGCTAAATACTACTCAATTATCTTGGATTACACGCCAGACGTTAGTCATGTTGAACAGATGATAATGATTATACGATCTGTCAATTTATCTACAGTAGAGATGACAATAAAGAAAATTTTCTTAGGATTTGTTCCATTGGAATAAACTACAAGTGCGTTTATGACTGAAACTTTAATTGATCCGTTTATAAAAATTGAATTACTAATTGAAAACTATCGTGGCCAGAGATCTGATAATGGAAGTAGTTTGAAAGGGAAAGAAAACGGTGTTCTAATGAAAATTTTAAACATAAGCCTACGAGTCTTCTTTATTCCTTGCCGTGCACATTCTTCGAATTTGGTAGTCTATGATTCTTCTAAGTGCAGCCTTGATACTACTAATTTCTTTGGATTAGTTCAACAACTTTACAACCTTTTCGTTGCATATACGTTGGAAGTTTATCCAACCGAATTTTGAATTTCACGCCTAAATCGTTAAGCGAAACAAGGTGGGAGAGAAGGATTGATGCATTGAAGCCTCTTAAGTATAATATTGGCGAAATATATGTTTCATTATTAGGGTCTTTAATGATCCAAAATTAAATACTCTATCAGGAAATACCATCAGAATTGAAACAAAGACACTTGCTGGTGCAATTTTTTAAATACAAATTCATGGTATCTCTGGTTAGTTGGTACAATGTACTTCAAGATAAAATTGCTGATATAAATTCAGCAACAAAACATTTTGAATTAACAAAGAAGTACCTTATACGATGTAGAAGTAATAAGGGATTTGAGCAGGTTTTAGTTGATGTTGTTGAGATAGCAAAAAACTAAAAGCGGAGGCAAAATTTGACACAGAAGTTCGCAGGAGGCAACAGAAACGGCAGTTTCAATATGAAGCTGTAGACCAGTAGACTTAAACTTTTAATGACTGCGGCCCCTTAAATTCTTAAAATGTTTTCGGAAATGTATTGACCAATAGTTCCATGTTTCCTGTTAAACTATGGCGTCATTTCGACGGAAATCATCCGGGGTTAAAGGATAAGACGTGTGATTTTTTAAAGAGAACGTAATTTTGGTTTCACAGAAAACTATGATAACACGTTTTAAAACCAATAATGAAACCAAAGTAATTGAAGCTTCCTTCCAGATAAGTTACGTGTAGCTCGAGCTTGTGAAGCACATAGCATTGCAGAGACCCTTATTGAACCTTGTACAATCGATATTGTCAAGTGTTTGTTTGATGAAGAAGCTGAGAAGTTAGTATTCAAAATTCCTTTGTCAAATAACACTGTTGCTAGACGAATTAACGATATGGTCAATGACGTGACTGAGACACTTATCAGTCACATCAGGTGTACAAAATCGCATTACAAATGGATGAATCGACTGACGTCGCCGGCTTGGCGATTTTAATGTTATTTGTTCGTTATGTTTACTCACAAAGCTATCAGGAGGATCTTCTTCTATGCAGACCCCATCTTTTTCAAATATTTACAAACTTCTCTTTCATTATTCAATCTCTTTATTGGCTCTTCTACCTTTTTTCCTATTCCTTTCCATCATATTCTTATCCTCCTCTAACCATCTTCTTCTAGCCATATCGAATTCTTCCCATGCTACTTATCCTTTCCTTACTTTTCCCAAAACTTCCCTCACATTTTTTTTTCTTATCCAGTCCTCATCTACCTCTTCCCGCCTCTCGATATTCCTCTTATATCCCATTTCTCTTTTTACTCATTTTCTTTCAACATCCTTTACAATATCTTTCAACTTACATATGTTATTCCACTTTGTCTCACACAGCTTCAATTCCATTTCTTTACTTCTCTTCTTACTCCATGCGTATGTCACATCATCTACTACTATTTGTCCCTCCTTCACCTCATCTTCTGTATCAGTCTCTCTATCCATGCTTCCTATACTCCACTCGATCTTCAGTGGAAAATGGTCCGATTCAACACTTTCTCAAATTTTCATATACTGAAGCCATTCGCACCCTATCACATCCATTAACATATAATCAACAACAGAACCTCCACGATGTCCTCTGAATGTCAAATTGCCGCACCAATCACCATCTACACATCCATTGCCTATAGTTAATCCATTTTCCTCTACCCACTCAATAATCTTCCTATCCTCCGAATTACATACCTTATCATTGGATTTTCTTTCCATATCCTCATCGT
>WYDF02316469.1:0-14676 GCA_009867245.2 Adranes taylori
TATTCAAAAAGCAGTTCGTGGAACGCAAAAAAAATCAGCTCGCGCGAAGTTCGATGTTGCAAATCTATTTTAGGAAGGGGATTTAGAAAATATGTATTTTAGGAACGGGAAGCGACATAAATTGTACAAAATAGTTGTATTTTACAAAGTCAGTAAAAGAGAGAATTTCTTCTTCGTCAATAATATCAATGTTTGAACGTCCATTTTCTATGTAATGCAGAAAAAATATTTTGGAGAATCAATACACTGAATTGAGTAACGAGTTTCTATCCAGCCAAAAAAGAAAATTAACAGATCGTAGATCTAGTCCTTTGTTAGCTGTCTTGAACGGTCCGGTAAACAGCTGTCATGAGTGTGAGATGTCGGCATTCTTCCAGTCGTGTTCCAAAACAGAATTAATTAACGAAGCCAAAGCATACCCGGTTCGTCTTTTTTCAACAAACATTCAAGAGGAGGAGGACCAAACCCTTTCCGATTCTGACGATGTCAGGGTTGAGAACACCAGCGATGAAGAAGAAGATATAGAAATGCTCAAAACTAAACGCAAATTTGCACAACATGCGTAAAACGTACTTCTCCATCGTTTAAAAATGAGCTAAATGTATAGGGAAAAAGTGGACAGAAAACACAAAACGTTCTAAGACTGATCGGGACATTCAACACAATAAAGCCAACGTCGACTCAAAATGAGAGCAATTTTTCGATATCGAAGAATATTGCATCAGAAAAGCCTACGAGATTGTCAAATGCAGCCGTTGACAGTCGGTATTTTTTGAAATTCTATTTTAACAAGTAATGTTTTGAATTGTTTTGTTAGTTCATTTTAATTTAATAAGCAATGTTTTGAATTATTTTTGTTTTCCGACTTCTATTTGGTTGTTTTCTTACTTAAATAAAAGAAATAATTTTTTTGGAATTTCTTTGTTTTTAGTGGTTTTAGGATTTTGTACAGGTTTGTTTTTTAATTTTCTTGATTTCTCGTGAAATTCTGTATGGTGAATCTCGAGAATTGAAATTTTCATCATTTCGGGAAATCCCGTATCTCCAAATTGTGACGTGTTCGGGAAATACCCAACTCTACTTATGATGTCATTGAAGTTAGAGGTCATGCTATAATACGACGACGCTACTTGTGTGTGTGTGTTATGACAGGAGTGTGTTGAACCACGAATGCCTGGCCCAGTTGACCCCTTACCTACTGATACATCACTGTATCAGCAGGTATTTTTTTAAGAAAGAGGATTTTTATAGTTTTAGAATACGTCATACAATTGGGCTTATTCTATTAATTTTGAATGTATTTGTTAAATCTTGTCCATTTGATGCTAAATTGTTTTTCTGGCTATGGCAGATAATAGAATATTAAATGTAGAACAACTTTTCTTCTATAATGCTTTGTTATGTCTCTTACAATAGCCAAAATATCTGCTTTGACAGCTAAAATCAAAGAAACTGTATGCTGAAAGGCCGACGTAGGGAAAGGCGCTATGCAGACCTCAATAATTTTTATAAAGTTTATGAAGGTATGAACAACATAAAGAACAACACGACATAATTTTCATAAAGTTATAAATAGTATCAAGTTAAAACTAACGTTTAAACATGAATTGGAAGCAGACAATAAAGTCATCTTTGCACACTAGATGCAAAGAACATATAGCAAAATTTACGTCACATGCACTAGGACACAATTTTTAGAAAAACCATAGTTTTGGAATAATAAATCTGATACTGCTACATAAAGGTAACAAGGGAACAAAACTAAATATCAAAACAAAAATAAATACTTATATAAATAAAACATTGACATAGAAAATTTGTTTAAAAGTTACCTGACGTTCGGATGATACATGAATATATTTATGTTCACTTAAATATCCTGACCAATAATGTAATGCGGTTGCTCCAACTGCGATCCATAAAAATACTCCAATTATATTCATCAAAATGTCAGTGAAGGTACTAAAAATATTTTTTTAAGAAATTTAGATAATTATTGTTCGAGTTATATATCCACCTGGTATATATTAACAAATTAGATAGATATTTTAATTGCCAATAACAGGTGGTTCATCTCACTATTTCTAATTACAGCGTACAATCTATTTGGAATTTAACTCTTCCAATCATAGATTCTAAGAAATATTCAAATGAATATTGCATTTTAATTGTTTCAAAGGGCATTTCATACGGTGTGTGGTATATGCCACACATGAACATGGTGAAATTTGTTTTTATGAATTAAAAAAAATGTTTTTAAGATGGTATTTTTAAAAAAATTTCAAAAAAAAATCTATCACGTCAACTTTTTAAGCTACAGGATAGCCTCTCTTCTTTGTTTCAGAAGTCATAAAAAATGCACACAAATGTAAATACGAGAGATATATTAAGGAAATGTATTAAGGATACAAATGAAAATAAAGAGAAAAATTACCATAAAGTGAAACATACACATTAAGGGAAAAATTTCCGCTTATAGCTTTTTCTGGAATGTTTAATCTTTGAAACCATTGAAACCGTTTAACCATTCTCGCTTGATGCTCCAACAATAGTCAGCTGTCTAGTAGTTTTTGTATTGAACATAACAAAAACTACTAGACTAAAGTGACCAGACGTCCCGCTTTTGGCGGGACAACCCGAGTTTTAAGAAATTGTCCCGCGACGTTTTAAAAAACTCCCGATTTATGGAAGGAATGCGCGAAAAGCTTTAAAATATGGGAATGGGTTATCAAAAAAAAGACATCACCCAAAAAATAAGAGGAACATTCCTTTTATTTTGTTTTTTGCTCACACCAAAGCCCCAATTTCATGGTGTCCCGCTTCACCAATTTTAAAATCTGGTCACCATATACTAGACAGATAAATATTAATATAATTAACAATATTTGTAATACAATATTTAAATCAAACTTCCTGGGAATTAGGTCTTACATTGTTTATTACTACAAACTGTTGACGTTTCGGTGGCTATTTGCCACCATCTTCAGGACTATGTAGGTTATTCTTGTTTTATGTATGGTTTTCAGTTTTTTCTAATTTATTTGTATTAATTTATGGTTAAAGAAATATATGGAAATAGAAACAAATAAATTAGAAAAAACTGAAAATCACGCACAAACACAAGAATAAACTAGTCTTGAAGATATTGGCAAATAGCCACCGAAACGTCGACAGTTTGTAGTAATACAAGGATGGTTTGACATAAATCTAGCCTTTGAACACCATATTGCTTTTGACATCTACCATCCAACACATGACGTCTGTCAAAATTTGAGCTATCAATGAGCAGTCGCCATTCAGTTGCGTCATAGGTTGATATTCCCAACTGCTCCATTTAACCATGTACGTTATGTCAATAGACAAATCCATCCTCACTTATAAAGTATTATAGAAACGCACTTTCCCTTGATCGAAAGTAGGATGCCGTAGCACATTTTTCAAGCAAGTTTTTCTCGTGCAGTCTTGATACTAATAGTTCTGAAGCTTTTTTAGAGTCCCAACTCTCGTACTAAATCATTCAACTCATGTTGCTCAAATCCCTTATGAACGGAATCATCGTCAATTTCCAGACAACACCAGACGCATATTCCTGTGTTTCTAAAGAGGGTAATTCTTTGAAAACTGGCACTGGGATTTCAGCTAAATGAGGCACTGGTTGTATAGTTGATAGTAAACTAGGATACTCTATTTTGCATTTGTTTTTCTTGTTGTATCCTCATGTTTTCACTATAGAAAAATAAGTCACTTGAGTGATCTCTGGGCTCTCGCCAAATCATAGATATACCAAATGGCAATTTATCACATGTTCTCTTCGTCCACATCCGTAAATTCTCGACACACTGCTTACAGATCTTGTGAGGGGCCTAAGATTTATCTTGATCACCAATTTTCAGTTTAAAATATGCAAGATAGGCTTGTCTGACAAACGTATTGATGTTTGTCCTTTGCCTGGGAATAGTGAAACAGCCACATATATAACAAAACGCATCTGGACTGTTTAAGCACTCACGAAGCGAAATAGTAGAGGAAAACATTAGGGAATGTTTCAGTTCATATGTAAATAAAAACTAAACCCTGCTAACCTTGTATAGAAACAAGAATTCGGACTCTACTTCAGAGTGTGCTTCACCATATCAGAGCGACACACAACATCCCACTCAATATCTCGCGTAAATGAACTAGTCTAGACAACTTTGAACCTGTTCGTGGGACACTACGCATCATTCATGCCGCGCCTGTTTGAAACGCTTTATTTCAGCCAATAGGACAACAATAGTGCTTCATATGATACACGCTCGATCCAGTGGACAGTGGTCACATTCACATAAGGTGTAGAGAAAAAACTTGACGTGATAGCAGAAAACTAATCTCAGTTTCGAAATTAGCATGTTTATTTAACTTTAAAACAGCTCAAAAATCGTACTCAGCAGAAATTGTGTTAAAAATTGTTCCCCAGTGTAATTCATATAACTTACACTTTATGATCTCTTGTTGAGAAACAAAAGCTGATTAGCGATACGGTTGTATAGATAAAGAAACCAACGAATACTCCCGACGCAACAATTTCAGCATCTGCATTTTTCTCTTCGTTTAGGTTCCATGTACCGCCCACGCCTAGAAATCCGCCCGAATATCCTGTTCTGTACAATATCAGAACAATTAGATTTACTACCTGAAAAAATATTTGTAGTGCATAATTTTACAACGTATGTTTAAAATAACGTTATCAAAAAATAATCATCAAGTTATTGTACAAATAATTTGGGGAAATTTTTAGATCTCTAAATAATCGATGCAACTCCATTTCAGTGGGTTCACCACTTGGCCCTCTTTTTGCTAACTTTTGTATGGATCATTTAGAGGTCACTTATCAGCAGACTAACCGGTTCAGGTGTATAGATGACCTACTGCACACCTTGCCTGGCCCTCAGATACAAGGGTATGCGGATGACCTAGTACTGACAGAACGAGGCTAACACGACACGACGGTGACTACCAGAATGCGAAGTGCCCTAAACATCACAAAAAAGTGATGTAGAGAAAATGGGCTGAGCATTAATCCCAACAAAGTGACTGTTGTGCTATTCACGAGGAAGAGGAAAGTAGGAGGACGAGGAAGAGGAAAGTGATACGGCAGTCACGATAAGTTTGAAGGCCAAGTACTTGGGTCTAGTCTTGGACCACAAACTGACCTGGAACGCACATCTGCAGAAATTACAAAAAAGGCTTCTGGTGGAGCCTTATATGTCTGCAATAAGCTTTTTGGTAGAACATGGGGTATATTGGGCCTAGAGAGCAATTGTAAGACCCATTATAGTGTATGGAGCTTTAGTATGGTTGCCTAAAGTAGACCAAAAGAAGATAAAGAACATACTACAAAAACTGCAAAGAACTGCATGTCTTAGCATAACTGGGGCAATGTCTACCTTTCGCACTGCTGCATTATGCATTAGAGGCACTCACAGGATTGCTTCCCATGCACCCACTAGTGAAGACTAAGGCCTTAAATCAGGGCACGGCTATTGCTAGGAAAACAAGAATGAAACATGTCAATCTTATAAGACATTTAAAAATCCTCAAAGATACGGGGGCGGCAACACTCACCGATTGCACACGGGATGACATGTCGCTAAAGTTCAACTTTGAACAATCATTTGTAATTACCATTCATACCAGGGATGACTGGGAAAATGGACTTTCATTTGGCAAAGGTGCGTTGAAATAGTATACAGATGATTCTAAATTGGATAGTGGTGGAATAAGAGCTGGAATGTATGGCCCTAAGTGTTGTACAGTGATTTCACTGGGTACACACACCTCTATCCTGCAGGTTGAAATAGTAGCCATTGATAACTGTGCTCTAGGAATCATGAAAAAATGAATGAAAGGGGCGAACATCAGTATTCAGACTGATAGTTAAGGAGCGCTGTAGGTCTAAGCTACTGTGGAACTTGACGCACCTGAAAGTACTAGCAATACGTATCCACTTAAAATAAACTAAATATTTTCAAATATACTAGGGATCTTATAATTTAAATTAATATGAAGAAATTATGTTCCTGATCTTTTTTGTGTTATTGCCCTGTTCAATCTTGATTGAACAGTTGGTGTACGTGAATAAGTGTAATGAAAAATATTTGAAAAGATTAAGAGAAAATGGTGTAACTGAGAAATATAGAAGAAAAGGGATGTTTAAGGAAGGAAGAAAGTGAGAGAGAAACTGAAAAAAGAAGAAACATGGTGATTAGAGGATATGTTACATATCCATTGATCATTATGGCTACGCAAATTTGTGTGGGGGAAACATAAGTGGGTTAGTAATATTATTTCTGGGTAAACACCTTTAGTGTATCCTTCAGGGTACACTAAAGATGTTTTTGCTTAGTAAAGATTTCCGATTTTATTGTAGTAAAATGGTTAAGTGAAATAGTAAATAAAACAGTAGAAAGGTAAATTTAGGAAGAATTGTAATCATTTTTTAGTTCTGTTTATTATATATGTATTACGTTAAATTTGTAAGTTTTGTTTGTTAATATGCCAATAAAGGTTTTGCTTTTACTAAATAATCTAATTATTATAACTAATGAGCTCTTTACTTACCAACTTGAAAATTTTTAGGACTATACTTCCCACAGTTCTGATACTGGTTTCTCCCATTTTAAACAA
The DNA here is from genome assembly GCA_009867245.2 of Adranes taylori. Lineage (NCBI taxonomy): Eukaryota > Metazoa > Arthropoda > Insecta > Coleoptera > Staphylinidae > Adranes > Adranes taylori. The sequence continues at coordinate 6,667 of WYDF02316469.1, forward strand.
AACGATTTAGATAGTATATTTGTAACAATCAGATTGTTAAATTGATGATTTAAAAAAAAAACTTAATTGGCACTAGGTGTTTAATAAAAAAATATTAGATCAACACAAGTTATTGTACAAAATGAGTAAGAGTTATAGTATTATCTTGTGATAATTAAACCTACATTTATCTTATCTAATCTTTGAGCAATATAAAAACATTCGGCATACACACGTTCACTTACACATATCGATTGCTAAATACCAAGATGGTGAAGTTCTGTATTAGTATATTTGAGATAACAAATAAATAAAACAGGTGTGGTTTTTATATTTATGTATTTTAATGCGTATGTAATGGCATAAAGTTTGCATCGTGTTACTACATTATTTTTTTTTTGATTAATCATCTATAGCAGGGAAGGGTAAACTTTTTGGATGAAGGGCCAAATTCAAGAATTCAAAATGAGCAGCGGGCCCAATGTAGAATACCATTTTTAGATATATTCTATTTATTATCAGGAAAAATAAATATTAGAAAAAAAATGAAAGCAATTTGAAACGGTTTCACATTTTTCAACATGTTTTTTATTGGGATGTTAATTTTGTAGTTGATATTCTTAAAACTGCTTGTAAATGGTCATCAGCGATGATTGATCGTAAAGAATTCTTATTGAGATTCATGGTTGAAAATGTTTGGTCACATATATAGGTTGATCCCAAAATAATAAATATTTTGCGATGCAGATATCTTCACGACGATGCATTTCTCTTAAATCAGTGTCACACTGCAGATCAATAATCTCAAGTTATATCTCTTTCGGTACACTATCAATATCTGTTGAAAATGGATCGCGTAGGGGAGAGTATTGTACCTTGAAGCAGTTGTACCTTGCAACATTCCCGTTTTTAAACAAACAAATGCCATCGGGTACATCGCGAAAATCACGTGCTTATATATTTTTGATTAGTGAGTATTTTTGTGAGAGAATAATTAGTGACCTAAAACATTATTGTGAGACTATGAGAATCATTGTAGGTAGTAATTACTTTAACGTATTTTAATATATTACAGTAGTATTAGAATGTATGTAGCCCTAATTGTACCTTGGAAAATAGTAGGTCTTGTACCTTGGCACATTCCAAGGTACAATATTTTGTTTTAAATTTAGTATTTGAAAAATAATTGTGTTAATTAATAAAAAACTGCTTCTCAAAATTCAGTATTGGAAAACATAAACAATATTTCCTTTTGGGAATAGTATTTTCCTTGTTATAGGTCCCAAAATGCCTAGAAGTAAGGTGGGTAAGAAACGAAAGAAGATTAATAAAAAATATATTGAAATTGCTGTAAACACTGTGACTAGTAATAATATCTCATTTCGGGAGGCGGCTGCAGTTTTTGATGTCAAACTGTCTACGCTGCATCGTTTTGTCAAAGCCCTAAGGTTCAATGAATCTGACAAATTTGAATATAAACCAAATAATGCAGTCAAAAAGCTTTTTACAGACATTACGGAATTAGCACTCTTAAGCTACGTAAAGCAGGCCGCTCGCATGCACTACGGTTTAACCAAGAAAGAAATGCGGAAATTGCCCTACGAATATGCCAAAATTAATAATCTTAATTATCCTCACAAGTGCGATGAAAATCAGCTTGCCGGTGCTAAGTGGATGACAGGATTGAAAAAAAATTCAATGCCAAGTTTCCCTAAGGAAACCTGAATCAACATCTTTAGCGCGTTCTACCAGTTTTAATCGGCACAACGTGCAAACATTTTATGAAAACTTAAAAAAGTGCTCGAAAAGTATGGACTATTTCCTCCACACCGAATTTTTAATGTGGACGAAACCGGTTTATCTACTGTCCATGTTCCACCCAAAATTTTGATTCCTATAGGCATAAAATAACTTGGCAGTGCAACTTCAGGTGAACGAGGCCTAAATAAATGTGACTTTAATAGCTCCGATAAATGCAGTTGGTAACCATCTACCATCAATGTTCATTTTTCCAAGGGCCCACTTTAAGGTAGACATGCTAAAAGGTTCTCCAGTTGGTAGTAATAGAGGTGCAAATCCGTCTGGAAGGTCGAACGAGAATCTGTTTCTAGAGTGGTTTGAGTTATTCATTGATCATGTCAAACCATCTAAAGACGATCCTGTATTGCTGCTTCTAGACAACAATGAGAGCCATGTTAGCAATCGAGAAGGCTCGAAGTTTTGGTGTGAAGATGTCAACCTTTCCTCCATTACTTCACACAAACTACAGCCACTTGACTGCACATTATTTGGATCTTTTTCAACATTAGGCCATGTCGCCTAATTGCCGCGAACAGTGCGTGTTTTTGTATAGTTAATGTGGGAACACGAGAGTACGGGAATACGGGACAACGGAATAAGGAAACACATATTTTTGAAATTTTGTTAGGCCATATCGCTGGTCGCGGCTAAGCCGCGGCTGTAATGCGACAACACGGAGATCAGAACAGATCAAATTAGTTCAAAAGAGATCAAATAAGTACAAATCAAATCAGATCAAGTTGGATCAAATCATTTGAAATCAGATCAAACAATATCAAATCAGTTCGAATCAGATCAAATCAGACCAAATCAGATCAAATCTGATCAAATCAAATCAGATCAAATCAAATCACTTCAAATTAGATCAACTCGGTTCAAATCTCATCAAATCTGATCAAATCAGAACAAATTAGATCATATCAGATTAAATCAGTCCAAATCTCATCAAATCTGTTCAAATTAGATCAAATCAGCTCAAATCAGAACAAATAAAATCAGATCAAATCAGATCAAACTACATCAAATATGTTCAAATCAGATAAAATCAGATCAAATTAAAACAAATCAGATTAAATTAGATCAAACCAGATCAAAACAGTTCAAATTAGATCAAATCAGTTCCAATCAGTTCAAATCAGATCTATTCAGATCAAATCAAAACAAATCAGATCAAATTAGATCAAAGCAGTTCAAATCAGTTCCAATCAGTTCAAATCAGATCAAATCAGATCAAAATAGTTCAAATCTCATCAAATCAGATCATATAAGATCAAATAAGAGCAAATTAGATCAAATCTGTTTAAATTAGATCAAATCAGTACTAATCAGTTCAAATCAGATCCAATTACATCACAAATCAAATCAGATTAAATCAGATCAAATCAGATCAAACTACATCAAATATGTTCAAATCAGATAAAATCAGATCAATTAAAACAAATCAGATTAAATTAGATCAAATCAAAACAAATCAGATCAAATTAGATGAAATCAGTTCAAATCAGTTCAAATCAGTTCCAATCAGTTCAAATCAGTTCAAATCAGATCAAATCAGATCTATTCAGATCAAATCAAAACAAACAGATCAAATTAGATTAAATCAGATCAAATCAAATCAGTTCAAATCTGATCAAATCATTCAAATCAGTTCAAATTAGATCAAATCAGTTCAAATCAGATCTAAAAATCAGATCAAATAAATTCAAATCAGATGAAATTACATCAAATCTGTCCAAATTAGATCAAATCAGATCAAATTAGATCACATCAGTTCAGATCCGTTCACATAAAATTAGTTCATGCGCAGATTAAACAATTGATAAAACTATAGTAATTTCAATAACTTAATTTCAACTAATAACTAGTGGAATTAATTAATTTATTTATTCTAAAATGTTAATTCTCATCAATTATCATTATCTACAATGACCTCAGAACTTTATCACAATAAATCGTAAAAATGCAAGGGCAGGAATGCTTGGAAACGACTACAGTTTATCCAACTCCAGGATGTTTGCTGGAATTAGGTTCGCTGAGTGACTGCAACCACTGGCTAGTAAAATACACTCTTAGCGGCGTAATAGGAACAGCGGGAAACCACTATAGCGTACTCAACACCAGGGCGTTCGTTGGCATTAAGTTCGCAGAGTGACTGTAACTTCCTGGGCGGTCACTGGCTAGTAACATATATTCCAGCGGTGTAGGAAATAGGTAATGTGGAAAGAGCTATAATGAACACATGAAATAGTATAAGATATATGAAAACGCTCACCAAATATATTATTATTTTGGCCACTGACGCTGGTTGTCGCTCTGTCTACTGCCTCTGCATTGCTGGTTTGGCTGATCGGTCGTCTCTGCTAGCTTAAAAATGTATATGGTTCAGCATGGCTGTTCGAGTTCGCAAATGAACTCAAATATACTATGCAACACAGCGGTATATATTCTCTGAGGCTCCACAGAATCCTTCTTTCTGTTACACGGTCTCTATGGAGGCACTGACATGCCCAATTGTTACGTTCTACGGTCCACCATACAAATCAGTGAAGCAGCAGAAGTTTCCACACAAGCGACAAGCCGAGCCGTATAATACTCAAGTCCCCTACTCTTATTTAACAACGCTATATACGTGCCCATAACTTAACAGTAAGACAGCAGCGAACAATTTTGCGATCATTACTGTGTCTCTATTTACTGCGTGGACCTAAGCGTCTGTATATAATTTAATTATATTTACATTTTATTATTATAAACTGGTTTCTTACCAGTGCCGCGGTGTTACAATTTTTTTATTTAAAGTCATTAATTTCATTCAGAGTAACGTGCTACGTTACAAAGTGGTAGTTTATAATATGGCGAATATGGATATGATTTTTGATACGCATTTTTATTAACTGAAAAGAGGATTATTGTTATGAGAAAAATTAAAGAAAAAAGTCGCTATAATTATGCGCGAACCAATAATTTAACTTGAAAATGTAGAATCGTGTAATTAAAAATGACTGATCACTTTTTTTACAGCAATTGGGTCTCTCTATCAATGATGAACAAATCAGAGAAATGGAAACGAATGTGTTCAATATTGATTTTGTTGCTGCTGCTGACGAAGAAAAATTAACACGACATGATGTAATGGCACACGTCCACGTCTTCGCTAAACAGTGTCCGTTGGCTGCGCCAATCATTCATCTTGGCGCGACATCATGTTTCGTCGGCGACAATACTGATTTGATTATCATACGAGATGGATTTGATATTTTAGTGCCACGTCTAGCGGCGATTATACGCAATTTGGCCTTCTTTTGCGATCAGTATAAGTAAGAAATTTGCTTAAAATCGTTTTAGTCTATAGATATAGTATCATACAGTAACAAAGGCACAGATAAATTTCAAATTAGATTAATGTTCTACGATATACATATACAAGTGTCCCATATCTCTGGCAATCTTTCATATTGCAATTGGAAACATCTTTTTCATTTCATTTGGGCTATAACAAAAAAATATTGTTGTGTTTACAGCTGGTCTAAAATTTATTGGTTTTATAACAAATAAGTTGAAATTGATAATAAATTTCTTTGCTTTGTAAATTTGAAACATATTTGAAACATTTTTGAAGCATTGAATTAAGAATCTCTGATGATGCAACTACCGTTGTGGTTATTTAAAATTGTAAAAATATACAGGGGGTCTTCAGGATAATGTCTTATTTTTATAGATTAAAAATTCCTTGTTTTCCTGAGATTACATTACTTAATATCTTATATGAAATTTATTTCAGATCTCTTCCAACTCTAAGTTTCACTCATCTCCAACCCGCTCAATTAACTACGGTTGGTAAACGTGCTACACTCTGGCTCTATGATCTTCTAATGGACGAACATAATCTTCGTCGTGCTCGTAATGATCTACGATTTAGAAGTACAAAAGGTACGACTGGTACACAAGCTTCCTTTCTTCAGTTATTTGATGGAGATTCGAATAAAGTAGCACAACTAGATCAGGAAGTATCACATTTATCCGGTTTTAAAAAATCATATCCAGTCACCGGACAAACGTATACGAGGAAAGTTGATATTCAAGTTATTGGAGCTTTATCAAGTCTGGGTTCAACAGTTCATAAAATGTGTACGGATTTAAGGTTGTTAGCGAACATGAAAGAGATTGAAGAGCCATTTGAACAAACACAAATCGGAAGTTCAGCGATGCCCTATAAACGAAACCCAATGAGGTCCGAACGTTGTTGCTCAATTGCTAAACATTTAATGGCTCTATATTCTAATGCCACTCAAACGCATTCAACGCAATGGTTGGAACGGACTTTAGATGATTCGGCCAATAGAAGGATCTCTTTGAGCGAAGCATTTCTTTCGGCTGATGCTATACTTTTGACTCTCCTCAATATTACACAAGGCCTCATTGTTTACCCGAAAGTTATCGATCGACATGTTCGAGCTGAATTACCATTTATGGCAACGGAAAATATAATTATGGCTATGGTGAAAAAAGGTGGTGATCGGCAAGTTTGCCATGAGAAGATTAGAGTTCTTGCGCATGAAGCTGCACTGCAAGTCAAACAGAACGGATTGGATAATGATTTTATCGAGCGAATCAAATCAACTTCATATTTTCAACCCATTTTAAATGAAATTGAAAATTTATTAGAACCAAGTACGTTTATTGGTAGAGCAATCGATCAAGTTACGGAATTTCTAAAAGATGAAGTAACACCGATTTTAAATGAATATACAGATAGTTTGGATAAATATTCTAGTCCAGTTGTGTTGAATATTTGAGTTGTGATGTTGAATATTATGAAATAAAGTTCGAGAAAGAAGTGTTACGTATTATTTTTACAATATTGAAGCCAGTACAGAGATGACAGTGTTGCTTGAAATTTAATGTAACCATTTACTTATTTTCTCTGAGAAACCATCTATCCAATGGGGATAGGGATAGTGGATGGGGATAGGAAAAGTAACCATCTATCCAAATTTAGAATAATCGGTTTTTCTTTGGTATAGTCCCCGACAATAAACCCGATACGAGGGGCGGGTAAGAGCAATAGGGGTACATCTTACAAAAAATACTTACTTAATGAAACTTATACAAATATTGCGATTTATCTGGTGTCCACAAATGGTTGAAATGTCTAGGTTGTAATCGGGTGAACAGCTTCAAATAGAGCCGACAAATGAATAAATTTATAATAATCATCACTTAATTAGTACATGAGAGCAAGAAAAACACTACCGTATATTTGAATGTAGTAGATAGTTACATATACAAAAGAAACAATGATCTTAATGGGTGCATTATGTAGGTACATAATACATAAATTCAAATGGTCTTTATTCGCAGAACAAAAAGCAATAGCTTAGGATTAGCACCTGACAACCTACCGATTCTAGATATTTTCCTCCTCAGTAAGGCCATACGCATTCACCATTCGATTACATATTTGATAGAACGTATTAATATATTGATGTGGAATATGATAATGGAGGTGTATGGAGCAAAGGTATGGGCGGTAGAAGAGAGAGAGAGAGAGAGAGAGAGAGAGAGAGAGATAGAGAGCGAAAGAGAGCGAAAGAGTTGATAGAGATGGTGTAGGTTGGATGTTGGAATTAGATAAGAATATGTCGAATGAGATCGTACTTCAGGAATTAGAAAAATGCTGGATAAACGGAGTGAAAAGGATGGTAAATTTTGAAGCTATTGAACGATGAAAGTAGCAGGTTGATTAAGGGAGTATATATTGAAGCAATGATGAATGCAAGAAGGGATAAAAGTGTGAATGAATTGATTATGTGGAATGTGGAAAGGCAAGAGAGGAATTGAAAAATAGGTGAAAGTAGGTATAGAATTAAGTATATGTGGATTAGGGAATATGAGGGGATGGCAAGGTATTTAGTATTGGCTTTGTGAATGGGAGAAGCAAAATGGTTGCAAGATTGAGATGCGAGAATGAGGAGGGTGGATGCAAGAAAAGTAATGTGTAGGATATGCGGTAGCGAAGAAGAAAAATTGAGTCACAGGATAAAAAATGTGAAGGGATTGAGTGGAGTAATAGTGAAAAGGACAGTGGAGTGTGTGTTTTTATGAACATACAATTAACATGTAATTTATTTTTGTTCATCCTCTAAAATTCATTTATATATATATATGTGTATTGTTGTTATTATTCCGGGTTGTGCCCCGCGTATTGGGCATTTTGTTTTGCCGACGTTT